>PVIH01028046.1:0-15835 GCA_004025045.1 Sigmodon hispidus | reverse complement strand
TCCCTGCCCAGGGAGGGGATGGGGAGTTGCAGAGAAGAAAAATGATCAGATGTGGTGGGAGGGGGAAGAGACTTTCAATAAGGATATACAGGGATGGAAAAAAAAATTCAGAGGGAAAGCTGAACACAAAGAAAATATATGTGTAGTAATCTTATTTGCATTTCCACCCTTGATAAGCCATGCTTATGATTATTATCCTGTGTATAGTTATTGTTAACTCTTTGGCATTTTTAAATTCTTTTTACTGTTTTTTTGATAAATACAAAATAAAGAAGGAAAAAAAAACCAAATACTCCACAACAATTGCTTATATTTACAGTGTATCCTCTTGGTCTTCTCACTGGATACTGTCTTCTGGTATGCTCTCTGATCTTCTGTTATGTCAGTATTTTTCTGCTGCTCTAACTGAGTATATGTGATAAAAAAAAAACAAAACAAAACATGTACGTTATGAAGGGAGGACTCTCCCCAGTTTCCTACTTTCAGAGTTTATTCTATAATCAGTTTACCTTAATCTTGTGTTGAGAGCATATGGCAGAATAAAACCTCTCATCTTATGGCTAGGGGCAAAATGAATGACAAGATGAAATAGGTGTTACATTCCCTCTTTAAAGTTTATACCACTCCTAATAGTGCTATCCTGGCACTTGAACATATAAGTCTTCTTTTGGAGTATTCAGCACCCAAATTGTGGCATTCATTTTAACATGGGCAGTTTTTCTGAGTCATTTATTTTTCTATTCTATCATCTTTCATGACACTTGGTGATTTTTATTTTATTTCTTGTGGTCTGCTGCTTTGTTCACACTTTTAAGAGACTTTTTTTTTTTTTTTTAAAAAAAGTTAGCACTGTCTAGGTTATTTATTTTGGTTTTAAATCTTATGTTATAGAAGAGAACTTCTATATCCATGTGCTTTGTTTTATGAAGAAATTTTACTTTTCTTTAGTGCTTGCCTGTGTTTACTGTCATGTTCCTGATCAGGCCTGGTCAACTTTCTTTGACAAGCCAGTTCAAGAGATTGCTACCACTACTAGTAATGCTTTTGGACTTCAAAGTTAGCTCCTAACAGTCTTTTATTTTTGATTGTGAACCTAGCCTTTAATGGCTGAGCCATCTCTCCAGCCCCCTAACATTCTTTTAATAACTATAAGTTGAGTTGTGTATTATCTCCTCTTTATGATATTTCTTAAGCTTAGCAACAGCCATCCAGTAGCACTGTCTTTATGGTTATTACTCAATCTCTTCCGAAAGCTGATTGTGTCAACTAATGTGTTTCTCTTCATTGTAGTGATATTCCCATTCCTTTTTAAGGTTTTTTTTTTAAATTTGTGTATTTGTAGACATGCATCTACTTGTGTGCGTGTGTCTGTGTTGAAGATATAAAAACTTTAACATTCTAGGGGATGGAACTCACTGTTTTTGAGATATATCTCTCACTTGCCAGAAACTAACTCGTTTATGCTAGGTTAACGGGTCACTGAGACTTGGGGCACTGTCTCTACATCCTTAGCACTGAGATGAAAGAATTATACCCCTTTTTTTCTAACATTGTCATGTCAGTTTTGAGGATCAAATATAGGTTTTGTGGTTTTGGAGGCTAGTGCAATACTGACTAAACCATCTCCCTAGCCCAGAGATTACTAATAGCTGCCTTGATAACCTGTTCAGAACCTGTTCTATTCAATGTATATCTTATATATGGAAGATTCAGCTCCAACACTTCAGATGAATGTCTTGGACTCTCCTAGTATCACTTGTTTTAGGTTTGGATCAATTGGAGACATTGGCTGATATGGAGTTGGATAACAGGACAAAAAGACAGGACAGAAAGAGAAGCTAATATCTAAGCCAGTCTCATCAAGAACCCCAGGTAAGCTAGGCTTTGAGATTTCACAGTTATTAATAATAGTCTATTAACAACTGTAGGCTTCTCTGAAGCCACCCAGTTACATTGTTTTTATGGTTGTCCATGTTAGGGTGACAGAATTAGAAATTTATACACCTGACTTAATCAAGCATTGCATATCCACATTCAGTGAAGAAAATGAGATTTGGGCAAAGTAATTACCTTGAGCTGAGGCAATTCCTACAGAGGCTCATATATGAAGTAAATCTTCTGGTAGTATTACCAGCATATAAGGTAAAGATCCTCCTGATAACATTTTTTTTACTAGCTATTTGGTGGCATACAATGCCAGCATCATCTCCATACCTTATACCTTTATCTTCTGACTTTCCTAATTCCCACCTCAGGATAGTAATAATATACCCACTAGTGCTACCCTTTTGGTTGTTATGACTCCGGAGCATTCCCTTTTTTTTTCTCTTTAAACTTGGTCCATACACATGCCCTTCTCTCTTTCAAGTAGCTGAAGGTATGAGTACAGACAATACTTGGATCCACATAAAAAGGATAACGTCTCTCGTCTTGATGATTCACTTATAATATGCTCATCATTCTATCTTTTGCTTAATTTTTTAATATAGAACTTTTTGCCATTAAAAATTCTTGAAGTCAGAAACTTCTCCATATTTGCATTCTATGCACAATTGTGATTTTAATACACATTATGCTAATTTGATTGTCTCTTCCCCTTCATAGAGTTGTTGGCCCACAGGGAGAACTCAAGATGTGACACCAATGAGGATGTGACCATAATAGTCAAAGCTGCATAAATATAGGATGAACTTGACTGTGACACCCAGATACATAAATATAACAAAGACACAGAGAAGCAATTTGACAGGATTTTGTAATATCTATTCTATGATGGTTTATGGAAGGGTCAGACACAGAAATGAAATTCAGAAGGGTATGAAGTATAGAGGAAGACTCCTTTGGCAGAAAGAATGGAATAATGAGTTCATTTTGGCCATCTGAATAAATGATCCAAGAGAACTAACAATTAGAAGTAGCTACAAATCTATTAGAAATGTGTGTCTACACATTAGAAGGTAGGAGAGGGGCAGAAAACAAATGACTGCGTAAGTTGACAATGCTTATAGGCAAAGCCATTGGACATGTTTTTGTTTGTTTGTTTAAAGTAATTTTCTTAATGTGATGTTACTTCCAGCCATCCATGACAGCCTTTTTTATTTAAGCTCCACCATTTCATTTTGTTCCTACATATGATACAAGGCTTCCTATTATTGCACCCAGAGCCAGATATTGGGGACAATTTGAAGTATCAGAGAGACAGAAACACTTCTTACCCAGCCAACTCTTCAGGTCTGTCTCCAGGAATCCTCTGACTCCACCCTCTCTGACCTCAGTGGAAAAGGGAAGTGCCAGGCAAAGATGAACTCCCCCCTCCTTTGTTTTTGCCCAGCTACCTCACTTCCTAGTTCAACTTTCCAAGAGCTAGGATTCTAAGGTATGTCACTGCCTGGCTCTGTTAGGCCTTGAACTCACAGAGACCAAGATAGATCTCTGCCTCTCAAGTGATGGGATTAAAGGTGTGGATCACCATTCCTTGACCTTCAGGGCTTGTCTCTATCCTTTGATATTTCAGACTTATTTTTATTAAATATATAATATAACATGACTGTTTATGTATCTAACAAATGCAGAAGTTGCACACAGACACTGAAGTCCTATCAAAGGGAATGTAGAGATGGAATTGGGTAGAGGACCATGCTAGGCTGGAGAGAAGGAAGAGTTGAGAGGTAAACAAAAGCATTATAATTAGACAGAAAGCATTGCCAAAGAACACCTTAAGAAGGGTGCAACAATAGAGGGGCCTTGTCACAGGGACCTCAGAAAGAATAAAGAACTAAATCAACAAGTAATAAGCTCAACAATTGTTTATCATTTCCCACCAACAAAATTGTTTGAGTGTTTACTTTATGCTAGACTTTGGGACAATTACATGGAGATAAAGCAGTAAACGCTGTGGGAACTCCTTTATTTTCTGTGCAAATGGAATTTCATAAAGAAAGCAGCTGTTTGCCAGAGCAAAGAGCCTTAAGGACAGAGCTGGTACCAACAGCTTCTTAGGTTAGATATTACAGCTGTTCATTTTAGTTTGTCTCATCAAAGCTCCAATGGTTTCTTTTTCAGATACTCCAAGGCAATGTTTATGCATTTAAGATATGAGAAATACATCACAGAGAAATTAAAGTGATATCAAAGTCCTACATAAAAAGCACCAGATTTCTTTTTTGTTGTTGTTAAATTATTACCATGAAAACCTGAGTATGTTTTTTGGACTTTGAGACAGTAGATTTTACTTGAGGAATACAGATTTATTTATTTTCATCAGCATATCATTGTAATTTCTTTGTGTTTGGACACAAAATATAAGAAAGGACCTTCCATTAAGTGCTAATGGAATCCAGAGATGAACAAAACAAAGCAGTTCTTCCCTGAGCGATTGTGTGATTAATGGGATAGATTAATACATTAATTGTTTAGAATAGATTAATAAATTAATAAATTCATCAATTAATAAAATAGAAACTATACTGAGACTGTAAAGCAAAATACACATTAATGTTTATACTTTCAATTATGTGTACATTTTACACAATTATCTGCTGATCCAGGCTTACGTTTACTCATTGTACTTTAAATGAAATTTTTGCTTTCTAAATTCTTAGGCTGTTTAACATTTGGTTTATCTACTGATCATTTATCTTGAAACAGATAAAAGCATACACAATTCTTTATCTTCATGTGCTTTACATCATAGGAGTTTAAAGTAATAGATTTTAGTTCCCAGGCCCTTACTATTCATTCAGGAAACTTAACTTTACATTTTTTATTATGGAAGTGTTTTTGTTTTGTTTTATTTTCAAATATAGTGGTTCCTACTGGGATAGGACAGAGTATATTTTTCCTAGATATAGTAAGGTGATTGTCTCCATACCTTTTGAGTTAAAACAGGTATCCTGGATCATTTATAATGTCTGCACATTCTACCTGGCATTTTGTAAAAACTTTTCGAGTACTAAAGAATACAAAGATGATGTTTGGGATTTTTAAATTAAATAGTTCTTAGCCTTAAAAAAAATGAAAGTACAGTATAAGTTGACTCAAGTGATTATAAAAACTATCTTAAGGATATTTGTTTATAAAATGTGTAATTTATTGATGAGGGAATTCTGAATATAATTTTATTAAGTAAGGCCAACTTATTCATTTTCTAACAACCTTCAGTAAAAATGGCTTTAATGTTCCAGTCCATGGGGACATATTGAGCTACAAATGTTGTTAGTAACATTTATAATAATTCTATTCTATTTAATTTTTGATTTATTTACTTTCCCTAAACTCCCATTTTTGATTGTTATCTTCTTTTGGCCTTTAAATGAGGAGAAAAACACAGACAGATAAAGTAACTTGCATAAATCAATACCTTTGTGAATATGGTAAATTTAGGTTTCTGACTAATTTGACTATATGATTGTAATCATTCCTTGATTAATGGTATGTATTAGTTACCTCCACAGGAAATTAATTCCTAGCATCCCTGCATCCAAATTGCTGGTTCCACTGCACTTCAGCAGAGAATATTTCTTTGCAGTTGTTGCTCATTTCTACACCATGTGAGATCAAGTTTAAGGGGTTTTCCTCATAAGATTCACAGATTTTGAGTTACTCTATTAAGGCTCCCATGGCACAAATAAGCTTCAGTCAGATAAATTGCAATCAACAATTCGTAGTTATTGGGAGAATCTATATCATCCAAAAGGTGAAATCAGGTTGATGTATGTTGTTCTCTCAGTGAAATACCATAGAATTTCTTGCTCAAATTTGTTTTAACTACAATCCTTACAGATATCAAACCAGAATCTTGCTGGGGTGGGAGCTGAAAGAATTAGAACATGAAGGCTTCACCATGTCTCTTGTTTCTATTATTGACTTGTAATAAGGGCCATCAGTAAGCAGGTTTGTTGAATAAATAAGCATGATACTTCTAGACTAGCATTTCCAACTAACAATGTTATTTCTAGCAGTGCATACTTAACATACATAATCTTGTGAGGAATAAATAATTCATTTCATGTCACATACTATCTTGAGTTTTTCTAAGTGATTTTTGATACCTCTCTATTTATTGTAATCCTAATAACTATTGTTCTTAATCCTCTACCCACATAAAAAGGTAGATCTTTCTCTAAAAATTACTCTTGGCCCAAATTTAGATACACACAGAAAGACACAATATATCTTCAATAAAAGGAGTATTTTAGTCATTGCTTAATATATTACAGAAAGCATTGGTTAGAATATGGAATGTCATATTGAGAACTAACCATCAGCTGTGTCTAGATGATGAGATTCTTAAAAGTAACATAGTGTCAGGAAAGCAGAAAGGGTGTTGATTGTATTACTAGAGAGGAGACACATGCTGATGGCTTTGTAATTTATTTGAAATAAGTTAGTAAATTGCCCTAGACTTTTGGTGCTTGTCAGAAGAGATGGGAAAGTGAAGTGTTTCATGACACAGATTGCACTGTGCTACTCTGACTTCTCCATAATGAAATTAAACATCGACCTTGTTAGGATGATCCTAAGGACATCTTATATTTACATACTGAATTAGACACACTCAAGGATTGTCTCCAGTGCTTTCTGTACACATACACACACCTGCTCACACAATACACACCTGCAGAAGCACACCTGCACAAATTAAATATCATCAAAACATGGACATTTAGTTTAATCTGCCTAAACAACACATTTTGAATATTACAGAGAAAGAATCCTTTTGACTTCACTGATTTAGTGCCACAATTAAATATTGCTTAATCTGACAAAACAAATCTTTTACAAATGAAGTGATTCCACATTTTTCTGGTTTTAGGATCTAGTTCCAGATTTATAATGGAGTAGATATTATTGCTTCCATCACTTTTTAACTCCTGTAATAAGTATATTAATAAGAGAAATATGTAATTAAGACATGCCATTGGTGAGAACTGAGTGAAAACTCTTAGTCTCAACATTGTGCTAGATCTTGAGGGTTTAGTGATGAGCAAAACAGGTGAGAACTATTGCCACTGTGCAGGTTACAGTCTAATAGCATTTTGTAGTTGCTTCATCATTTTGAGATTTGGATGAATAGTTTTTTCTGTTTTCATGAACTGTGGTGAAGATTATTAGTGAAACTCATCATAAATGATAGGAGATAAAGCTCATTATATAATAGTACAGACACCAAAAAAAAAAAAAGAATGAAAGAAAGAAAAAAAAAGAAAATTCATGGTTATTCTCCAGTAATTCTAAATAACAAAACAGAGGCAGATAAGCAGAGTTTAGCAATCTGTGATGCCCCATTGGTATAATTACACACCTATCTTCCAATATTTCACATGTCCACTTGAAAGAATTACTGCATTACAATATATACTGCATTCTGAAAATGTACCTAGAACATGTTGTTGATCTGAGACCACCTGCACATAGATATACCCATTTTCCTTTTTTAACAATAAAATACATTGTTTCTCTGCCTATCAATGACCACCAAATACAGATTTTACTGTCATATTCTAGCTATATCTGGCAACCTATTACAGACTGTCTTGGAGTTCATTCTTAATGAGGCAAATTATGTACTCTGAAAGATTGTTTAAGGATAATCTATCATTTAACACCTTACCCTCAATTGGAGATACATATGATTAAATAGGTCATGAGACATGACATCCACAAGAGAGCAATAGTCATGTAACTTAAACCTGTCAGTCCAAACAACAAACAAATAAAAAGAACCACCTAAATTATTTCTCTAGTTATCAAGCCTTTTCACTGTATAAAGACTATTAAAGAAGCCCAAGGCAATAACCTGGGATCCAGGGTGGTCTTTCATTCATGAGGTCTCTTGTCACTCTTGACCTTGAATCTGACCTGTTCTATTGCTTTGTTTAGCTTAAAGCTATCTTGCTATATTTAAAAATCTGTGAGAACCTTTTATTTTATCTTGAACAGGACACCAAGACTTGAAAATACCTGACCTGGACCCTGGTCAATGATAGCAAAACTAAGCTTTTTTTTCTGTCTTGTTTTACAAACTTAGAATGCAAGGCATTTATTTGTTTGTACAGAGTACATTATGGTGCATAGCTGTCGTATATCATAAATAATGCCTCTTTTCTTCAAATTTAAATATGGATTAGAGATGATCTTGCTTAAAACAATGACTATTGATGAATATAATTTTTCTGTTGGTGTATTATCTATTCTAAATACATATCTTTATCTACCTATACATTTATCTATCTTTCTTTCCTCTATCTATCTATCTATCTATCTATCTATCTATCTATCTATCTACCTATCTATCTATCATATGTCTGTCTATCTCAGGTTGTTCTTCCAACATGGCCATTGAGGATATATTTTTAATTAATAGAAATTTAAAAACAAAATGTGAAACCTTGAAAGCCAGACCACAGGAAGTAGGCACTCGAGTCAGATCCAACACTTGCATCTGAGTCCTGTATTCTAAGTGTGTGCTGTCTTCTACAATGAGGTTCTACCCTCCACCCCTGTGAACCAGACAAGGGCTAATACTCACAAATACCTGTAGCCATCTCCTCCTATAATGAGATTCTCTTTATAGCAGATGGAATTGTTCATGGAATTCCACAACAAAATAAAATGCAGAGATAATGGATTTCTGAATTCAAATAAAAAATTCCCAGTTTTTGATGGGTATCCATGTATATATGAAAGAACTTCTAAGTAGGATAAATTCAAATATCTTACCTTAAGGTATATTATGTGATGATTAAAATAAAATTTAAAAAGACTTGAAAAACTTGAATCATATATCTACTACAAAAACTTATATACCTCCAATCTTAGCTAAGATTTTTCAAATCAGGGTATACATGTTTCCCAGGGGAGTAATCATTAAGATTTATCACGAAAGCTGAGTCATTCAGTAGAGGCATATCACTCGTGAGTTTATATTCTTCACTCTAACTTGATTCTCACATCACAAAGATTTAAGTACTACTTACAGCCCTATTTACGGGCACTGCAATAAAATGCTTTCACAGGTTAAATATATTTACTGAGAGCACAGAGCTTGTAAAACATGTACCTCAAATTCTTGGTAAAAGCCTTTATCTAATTTTAAAAAATTGGAGCATCTAAAAACTATACTAAATGAAAGGCAGAATTTATGATACATGTAATGGCTATGGATAAGGTCAGGTAGTGATGTAGCAGAGCACACAATTAATTAATTAATTGACTTAGCGCACACACTCACACACACACATATCAAAAGAATAGTGTTTACAAAAAATGGTCTTAGATGTTGGAAAAAAATGATTGGAACATAGTGTCTGATCATGTATTTTTAGTTTGTTCACAGAGGTACACAAGTAATGAGCATACACAAGAAGAAATTTTGAGTCTTTAGAAATTTTTCACTCACAATATTTTAGATATTAAAAAGGAACATAGAGGTAAATGGGTATAAGTAGATTTTGAATGTGTGAACACTAAAATGTAGCAAAAATTAAAATATGTATTTTATTCTTTGACAATTAATGGATCTTGATCAGATGCACTTCAGTTCTCCCCTCTATCCATAGTCACCCCCAAAACACACTCCCCTCCAGACTTCATATTCTTTTATTGATTTATTGATTAATTGATTGTAATCTACAAAGTCTGAATAGTAGGGAGATCACCAAGTGCTGAGAAACTAAGGCACAATGTTTGAAATGAAGAGATTGCAGTAAAAGATGATCAATTTATCAGTAGATTAACCTTTAAAGGGTTAACGGAAAATACTTTAACCTGTCTGGATGCTAATGTGAGTTTTGGGAATGTTCTTCTCAGCCTTCTGAGACTGTGGGGTTGTTTACTCATGTTCCCTTCAGGAACTTTTTCCCCACAGATATCCAGGCTTTGGAGTTCTGCATTATTCATAAAATGCTTTTCTGTCTGATGGTCAGGGAAATAGGACCTTTTAGATGCCAGGCACAATACTTTTCTTAACAACTATGTGATAGAAATCACTAATGTAGAAACATAATAGAAAAATAAATCCCTTTGGGCTTAATGCTTTTTAATTTTAGTTGGCTCAGGAAAGATGTGTGTATTTCTCAAATGATATCATGTTCTCAGGATAGAAAGAAAATAAATGTTTTCCCACAGCCACTTACTGCTACTTTGATAAAATTCGTGGATGCACCAGATGGTGAAAAAGTTACTCTTCTATAGTTCTCTTTGTTGAGCAGGTATTTATGGGCCAATGTAATTTATCTATTCACCATTATTATAGGTTTTCATCCTTTAAGACAATAAATTCAAATATGATCCTGGAAATTCAACATAATTTACACAACTGATGAGATGAAGTATACAGGGTATTTATAGAACAGCCTGTTCCCTTGACACATTATTAGTTCTCTAAAGAGCAGAAGAAAGCAGAATTTGTTCTGGGAGAAAAAAATCACTTCTGTGCTTTAATAATCACACTTGAATAAACAACTAGAGGTAACTGTGGGAGGTAGTCACATATAGTATTTCAAACCATCCATATGAGACACAATTTTCTGGTTGCTTTTGCTTCAGTCTGTGGTAGGATATCACAATGATATTTGCTTAAGATTTGAGCTTTTTTCATTTTTAAATATTTACTCTTATGTGAATTTGTATTTTGTCTGCATGTATAATTGTGCAAAGGTGTTAGATCTTGGAATTACAGACAGTTGTGAGCTGCCATATGGATGTTGCAAATCAAATTCAAGTCCTCCAGAAGTGCTCTTAACCGCTGAGCCATCTCTCCAGCCCAGGATTTATTTATTCATGTATATGGGTGCTCCGTCTTTGTGTACATCAGGAGGACTCCAATCCCACTATAGATAGTTGTAAGCTATCATGTTGTTGCTGGGAATTGAAGTCAGGACCTCTGGAAGACACACACACACACACACACACACACACACACACACACACAAACCTTCTGGTTTGACTGTAGAAGGGTTGCTTAGCAGCAATTTGTGGTGGACACAGTGTATCTGTGGGCATTAGCTGTGACCTAATGTGATTTTTCAACTGTAGCTGAGCCTAATCTGGCTTGAGGAGCTTTCAATTTTATTTTTTATGTTTCATGTATTTTAGAGAAAAGTGAAGTTTTATTACTGTATGTTAGGGTTAGGGTTAGGGTTAGTTTTTTTTTTTTTAAGCAATCCTGGATGTTTTGCTTTATTATATAAAGTTTGATATTGATTTTCAAAAAAATAAAAAAGGAAAAAAATTAAAAATAGATCTTTTGAATATGTATGTCTATTAATCACAGTGTTTTTCTGTAAACTTTTCTTCCTGGGTCGCGCATCACTCACCTTTATATTACCTTGATGGTGACCAACCTTTGGACATTAGTTTTCGAATTTATGATGTAATAGTCAAATAAAAAAATTAAGTTTGAAAGAAAAAACCTTGGTAACTCAGTAAGTCCCAAGGAGAGCTGAACTCCATGTATATCACTTCTGAACAATCAGATTGAGTCAACAGTTCCAAGAGAAGCTAAAGGAAGCAAGAAAAGCTTATGTTTCCATATACTCTTCTTGTGGTTCAGAAGAGAGCTTCTTAAGCCAAGTATGGATAAATGACAGATCACCTTAAAGTGCAGATTCTGTTTTCTAGAAACTAGAAAGATAGAGGCTTTCCAGGTCCAGCCAAGATTGGGGTCACTTGTCTGAGACCACTCTTGAGTGATTAAATATTACAACTTAAAAAATACAAACACATATGACTTAATTAATTGTATATTTGAAACATTTTGAGAAGACATATGTAACTTTCCTGATTTGTCTAAAGTTATACCACTACTGAAATGTTAGATTACAAGTGTGGATGCAGACTGAATATGGCTCCAACCATTTATAGAATTCTCACTTTGTGTCAGCGTCCATGCATGCTTCTCAGATCCTATTAGTTATTAGATTCACGTGGGAGGTACTGAGACATTTTGCCTGGGCAGTGCCTAACCATCAAAAGCTTAACAAAAATATGTATGAATTGTTCTTTAGCCACTGTAATATCCACTGTTTCCAAATAAGTTTGGGGACAGAATATTTGTAAAAGCTATCACACAAGGAATAAGGGAGTCTTTCTTAAACTTAGCTTTTTGTTAAAACACAATTTATTGGACCTTACCTCTGGAGGTTTGGCTGAGCAGGTGAGGTTTATGTATCCTGTGCTCTGAAGTTCTGGATAACACCTGTTTATTGATGCAGTTGCTTCTCGGGGGATTGCATTTTAACAACCACTGGGTTAGATTGAAGCAATGGTGATTCAGGTTTTAACTTTTAAAAGTTTGATTTTCTCTGTACATTTGATAGTTACAGGCTCTTTCTCTCTAGAAAAAATGATTGATTTGGTCTCCATGTGCAGAAATGTTATAAAAAGTAATTTTGTAACAAAAGTAGCATGAAAAGAATGATGTTATGCAATGAAAATATTTATCACAGAATAAACTTCAATGTCAAAGTGATTATTCTTGATTTCATGTGGGGAAATCTCAAAATACTATGTGTTGTTTTGTTTTGATTATTTTTCTCTCTTTGCATCAAAAAATTAAATCCATTCATTGGAGAGAATAAAGAAAATTATCTGACTTAAAATGACTTCCTCTTACATATACATCATTCAATCTTTTGAATTATTTCAACAGGGCTACACAATAGCTTCAGGTAGTTAGTCTCATTTCAGAGAAAGCCATGGTGAAATTTCAAATCACTCAAATTCACAGGGAGCATAAGTATAATCAATACAATGTCAGATTATAAAAGAAAACATTATTATACTTTATATAATATAAAAACTTTGTTAACTTTTTCTCTCAAAAGTCTTGAAATACAAATGGCAAAATAAATATTCTTGTATAAAATATAGGCTGTTAAGTTGAAAGACTAGCAGGTGAAATGTTTAGTTACCATAGAAGGCAAAAACAAATTTAAATAAGACCTATTCACAAATTTAGTCCTACAGAAAGTAGTAGAAGAAAAACTCTAACCCAAGGAAGTTAGCTGCATTCATGAAAACACAGGAAAGACATAATCTCACAACAACAAACTTATAGAAGAGAAACACACACACAACCATCATCACCATCAAAAAGTAACATAAACTAGTATTCACTGGTCATTAATAGCTCTTAGTATCAATGGATTCAGTTCAACAATAAAACGACCCAGGCTAAAAGAATGGATATGAAAATATAATTCATCCTTCTGATGCATACTAGAAACATTTCAACTTCAATGACAAATATTACATCAGAGTAAATCATTTAAAGAAGATTGTCTTCTCAAGTGGACCTAAGAAGCAATATCTAACAAAGTAAACCTTAAACCAAAATTAATTAAAATAGGATGGAGAAGGACATTTCATATTCATCAAAGAAAAAAAATTAATCAAGATGAAGTCTCAGTTCTGAACATGTATGCTCCCAATACAAAGGCACCCACATTTGTAAAAGAAACATTACTGAAGCTTAAATCTCACACATATCCAACACACTAATAGTGGGAGATTTCAATGACCCACTCTCACCTATGGGCAGGTCTTATATACAGAAACTAAACAGAAAAATAAGAGAACTAACAGATGTTATGACTCAAATGGACCTAACAGATATCTACAGAAAATTTCACTCAAATACAAAAATAGGTAACATTTTCTCAGCATCTCAAGGTACCTTCTCTAAAATTGAACACATACTTGGTTATAAAGCAAATTTCAACATATACAAAATAGTGGAATAACTTCCTGTATCTTATAGTTAAAGAGATCTTCACTATTTTCTCTTCCTAGTAGAATGGATGTGTCTCTTAAGTTCCTTATGATCCCAAGATATTCAGGGTTTGTGGTTATAGTTTTTCTCTGAAGTCCTCTTATGAGTGAGTACATCCCCTGCCTCCTTTGTTCAGGAGGATATTCTTCAAATCTGTTTATGTTAAAAAATTTTAGGATGTCTTTTTTTTCTGCTGAGTAGTATTCCACTGTGTAGATGCACTACAGTTTGTTAATCCATTCTTTAGTTGAGGGACATCTAGGTTGTTTCCAGCTTCTTGCTATTACAAATAATGCTGCTATGAACATAGTTGAGCTAATGCCTTTGGAGTACGAATGTACATCCTTTGGGTATATGCCCAACAGTGGTATTGCTGGATTCTTGGGGAGATTGATTCCCGGTTTTCTGAGGAACAGCCATCCTGCATTGTAGAGTGACTGTACAAGTTTACACTCCCAACAACAATGGAGAAGTATTCCCCTTGCTCCACATCCTCCCTAGAATAGGCTGTTATCTATGTTTTTTTATGTTATCCCATTCTGACAGATGTAAGGCGGTATGTCAAAGTTGTTTTGATTTGCATTTCTCTGGTGGCTAAATATGTTGAGCAATTTCTTAAGTGCTTTTTAGCCATTTGTAATTCTGCTGAGAATTCTCTTTTTAGCTATGAACCCCATTTTAATTGGGTTATTTAGGTTTGGGGGTTCTAGATTCTTGAATTCTCTATACATTTTAGAGATTATTCCTCTGTCAGTTGTAGGGTTGGTGAAGATCTTCACCCATTCTTTAGGCTGTCAATTTGTCTTATTGACTGTGTACTTGGTTTTACAGAAGCTTCTCAGTTTTAGGAGGTCCCACTTATTGATTGTTGTTCTTAGTGTCTGTGCTACTGGTGTTATATTTAGGAAGTGGCCACCTGTGCCAATGCATTGGAGGTTGCAACCAAGAAGACATGTGAACAAATCATGAGAGAAGGGTATGACTGAGTGAGAGGAGCAACAAAGAGGGAGAAAAAAAGAGATGGAGATCTTAATAGAGGAAGCCAATGTTGAGTTGGGAAGCAACCAGGTGCTAGGGAAACCTTGAAGAACTTACAGAATATCCCTGGCTAGGTCTCCAACCAACAGTGAAGGTGGCGCCTAGACAAAAGTTGCCTTATAATTATATGAATTGCCACCCTAAATGTCATCACAGAACCCACATCCAACAATGAGTAGAGGTGAAGGCAGAGATACATGGCAGAGCACTGGGCTGAGAGATCGAGCTGAGAGCTGGGAGGAGAGTCTGTATGAGCAAGAGGATAGGGATTATGAGTAAAATTCCCACAGTGATGGCTGGTTGCAGTTCTAGAGAGCTCACTGAATTAAAAACAGCCACTGGAGACCCATAGGGAAAAGGAGCTAGGCCCTCCAACAGTAGGCAACTGTCGATTGACACGGGCAGTGTGTGGAGCCTCGAGGGGTAGGGTCAGACTGTGTTTCTGTGCATGCGACGTCACCTCGGAACCCATTGCCTTCAGTAGAACACCTAACCCAGTCTTAATATTAGGATAGGAAATCAGACTTCCCTGGACTAGATGTGCCACAATGAGCTGACCTATCTTGGAACTTCATGCTCTTTTTGGAGATTATAGATGTCTATTAATCTGCATTTTTTAATTACACATTATAATTTTTTCAAGATGAAATCAAAGCCTTTATTAAACACCCCTACTTCAAATGGCCTACACCCCCCACCCCAGACCTAGAATTGAGGAGGTAGGTGAGCACCACCTTCTCCAGACATGTCAGGTTCAATCAGGCTGCACAAAAAGCCCAGACCAGCATCTGACAAGGCTTTGCAGCTCTGTGCCCATACATTATAATTTTAAATGAGTTATATCAGCATCATACTTTAATTAAGAGTAGAAAAATATATATATTATAACAAAATTAACCTTAAGTTTATATCAATGAATCAAAATTTATTTATCTTTTTTAGTCATTTTTATATCATAGAAAGTAGACATCAGACAACCAAGCAATCCTGTAAAAAAATAGGTAAAAGTCTTCACTCCCGGCC
>PVIH01028045.1:0-15838 GCA_004025045.1 Sigmodon hispidus | reverse complement strand
GTTATGAGACAAAAATTGCTCTAGAATGTCCTCTCCACATACCTGGTGTATTAGTCAGGATTTTCTAGAATAACAGAAGTTATATAATAAATCTCTAATGAAAGGGGGTTTATTAGAACAACTTAGACACTGTGCTATAGCTAATCCAACAATGGCTGGCTATAAATATAAAGTTCAAAATCTAGTAATTGATCCCTCTGCAAGACTGGATGTCTCAGCTGGTCTTCAGTATATGCTTGAAATTTAAAGAGGTAGGCTGTCATTTTCAGTTAAGAAATGAATGTGGTAGCAAGACAAGTGCAAGCAGAGAAATAATAAAAGCTTCTTTCTTTTGTGTCCTTATATAGTTTTCCAACAGAAGGAATGTCCAGATTACATCTTCATTAAAGATCTTAATTAAAGGTGTGACTTCCTACCTCAAAGATTCTGTGTAGAAATCAAGTTTTCTATTTCAAATTAAGCAGAAATCTGGCACAGGTATACCCTCTATTTTGAGGCGTTAGTTAATCCCACATGTAGTCATATTGATAACCAAAAACAGCCATCACAGTAGTATTGCCCTTTCAGTAACACTCTTGATCAAAAGGCCCCCTTAGAGAGGAAAAGGAAGGAGTGACTATAAGCATTAGTTACATCCCAGTCAGCTATAGATCTCATGTTCATGAAGACTTTTAGTTTCTTTGTTATAGTGTTAGATGACTGATATAGGACTAAAAAACCTATCTCTGGTTTCTTGGGGGCAGAAGCTAAAAATTCAATAATGAAATAATCTAGTGTATCTGTAATTGAAGACTTTAAATTCAAATAATTACATTATGTCTAGTAGTATCTGTGGTTAAAAAAAAAGTTCCAAGAGGCAGAAAATGTGTACTCTGTAAAGAAAAGAGAAGAAAGCAAACTGACTGTACCTATCAGGAAGAGTGGGGTTTCTGAAAGAGCCATGGGAATTTGGACATGAGTATATTACCCTACAAAATACTGAACAAAGAATATTGTATATCACCTATTTTTTCAAATATCTTTGTATTGTAGAATATTTTCTTTATCATTTTGTAAGTTATAGCTTCCTCAGTTTAACTAGGCTGATTCCCTCACCTCCATTTTGAGAAAACATATTGTCTCCATGATGTCCATGCTGGCCTAAAACTCTTGCCTCAGCACCCCCAAATACCAGGAGGACAGCCTGAACCACAGCACTCAGGTACTCTGATCCTTACCTGATCCTGGCCAGAAACAAATTAAGAGCTTTTCTATTCAGAAGATCATGATGAAAAGTACCTTAAGCACTCCTCCCTTGTTTACCCCAGCATTTCTAATCTGTAATCTTTCTACAGCTTCTTGAAACACACACACACACACACACACACACACACACACACACACACCTTGAAATAAACATTTAAAATAGTTTGCATTATTCCAAAATTTGGCTATTGATCTATGCTCCTAGCCGGGACTGCACTCAGCTTCTGGCCATTGGTTTAGTAGCATTATCTGAAATCTAGAATTTGGGTGTCTGTTTCTTTAACATTCTTTATTGGGCATCCACCAAACTTGACATCCAAGAATATCAGTGGGTGAGATGACAAGAATGTAAGATTTTTGCTTCTTTGGTATAAACTTTGGAAGCTTATAAAATAGTAGTTTTCCATATGGCTTCTTCAAGTATCCTTAGGTTAAGTATCCTTCCCTCATCTCCTCCTCCACCCTGCCCTCTCAGTCTCTGTCTTCATAAGATTGATTCTTTCATATCCTGCTGGAGACACCTAAAAGGAACTGAACCACTTTATAGACATAGGCTGGGCAGTTATGAGCCAGGTGCTAACTGTTTCTTAAAAATTTCTGTGACAGGATACTTCAGTCATGAATTAAGATTAGAAATTAGCCCTCCTCAGATGCTAAAAAACACTCCTGTATCAAGGTACATTGTGCAGTCACCCAATACTCACACAACATTGCACCTAATTGGACCAAGAGTATCAATTTGACCAAGTGTGTGATTCCCTGAGAGACAGACACAGGCAGAGCAGACTGGACAAAGAACAGCTCCCTGAGACACACACACCACTTGCACTAATTGGAGGAAGAGATGGGTAGATGTCAGTCCAAGAATACCTACAATAACATATAGAGTGATATGGCAGTACCAGAACGTATTTGCTCAGCAAGACCTGGACATCACAACATAGAAGAAGCAGAAAAAACCTTAAAAATAACTGTATGAAGATGACAGAGGCCTTTAAAGAGAAAATGAAAAACTCTCTTAAAGAAATTCAGGAAAAACGAAAATGGGAAGAAATGGAAAACCAAGAAAAGCAATCAAACAGGTGGAAGAAATAGCTTAAGACCTAAAAATTGAAATGTAGGTAATAAAGAAGACACAAACCAAAAGGATTCTGAAAATGGAAAATCTGTGTGAACAACCAGGAAGTACAGATGCAAGCATGACCCTCAGAATGCAAGAGATGGCAGAGGGAATCTCTGGTGTGGAAATCTCTGGATAGAAGAAACCAACTTGTCAGTCAAAGAAAACACTTAAGACAAAAATCATAACACAAAACATGTAGGAAATCTGAGACACCATAAAGATTAAACTTAAGAATAAAAGGAATAGAAGGGGAAGAATACCAGCTCAAAAGTACAGATAATATATTCAACAGAATCATAGACAAAAACTTTCCCAACCTAAAGAAGGAGATGCCTATGAAGATACAAAAATCTTACAGAACACAAAATAGACTAGACCTCTATAAAAAGTCCCCTCACCACATAGTAAGCCACTAAACACTCAGAATAGAGAAAGAATATTAAGAGCTGAAAAGGAAAAAAGCCAAGGAACTATTCATAGCAGACCCAACAGAATAACACCCTACTTCTCAATGGAAACTCTGAAATTCTGAAGGTCCTAGACAGATGTTATGCAGAAACTATGAGACCACAGATGCCAATCCAGCCTGCTATACCCAGCAAAACCCTCAACACCATAGTCAGAGTACATAAGATATCCCATGGGGAAAATAAACAGATTTAAAAAACACCTATGGCCTTGAACTCACAGAGGTCCACCTGCCTCTACTTCTTGATGGCTGGCTTAAAAACAAAGAACTGGGCAGCTGAATGGTATTTACCTTCTCAGGAAAAGTTGCAATATGGGCCACATAAACTGGCACATGTACTTCATCAATCCTGAGGCTGGGATCAGGTGAGATGACTGACAAGCTGAAAGTGTGTCTGCTGGCTCATCTCCGCAAGGAACTTCATTCCAAAACAGATATGGCTTCTGCAATGGAAATAAGTACATCAAAGCCCATGGGTCGAGGCACACACAGAACCCACCAACACTACCCTTCCCTCTGACTCTCTGGACAGGCTAGTTCCACCAGACACAAATATATTTTAACTTCCCAAAGTCTTCCTTCAAAATAACACTTTATCCTATAGGAAACTGTTTCTATTTCCCTGGGGAGATGCTATTGCCCACCTTATCCTGGGTCACAACCCTCCTCATTTCTTTCCATTGCATGATCCTCCTGACTAGCTCCTTTGTATATATGGATGTCTCCAAAATCTCTTTAGTTTCGCCACTTCTAGCAAACTGGGCATAGACATTTTCAAATCAGTGTATCCAAAATATTATGTCTATATTGAATAGTACAGTCTTTGTCCCTTTATTTATAAAAACCAACAAAGCAACAAACAAACAACCAAACACAAACAAGTAAAACAACAAATTATAAGGCCAAATAGATTATCTAGAGATACTGTTTCTCTCTGCATAAAGAACTTCAGATACTCATAGTTTAGTATCTGTTTATGAGTGCTGAGGGTTTGGAACCAATGGAGTGATAACTGTTCATAAAAGACATAGAGAATCACCAGCTTGTTCTCCAGCACCATATCTGCCTGCATGCTTTCATGTCTCCAGCCATGATGATAATGGACTAAACCTCTACACTGCAAGCCAGCCCCAGTGAAATATTTGACTTTATAAGAATTGTCATAGCCATGATGTCTCTTCACAGCAATGAATACCTAACTAAGACTGTTTAACACTCAATCTGTAATCCACCATTCTAGTGAAGCCTGGCTATGTGGCTGTTTATGATGACATGATGGTGTGCATCATCCCCAGAAGACTCCATGCTGCAGCTTCTAAAAGAGGATCTACCCAAGATGAGGCAAAGAGCCCTCTCCTGGAGAGACAGCCAAGAGAGGGGCTGGGAAACAGTTCACTACAGAGACCAAGGATTGTGCCTCAGTACTTCAGGAACAGAAGCCAAAAAGGTCAGTCTGGTTCTTAGTACTTTATTTTGTGGTGTTGGCATGGGGGTTGTTGAAGATACATATGCTTGGCTTCCAGACATAGAGAAGTGAATTTATTTCTTTTTTTAATGGCTATTGACATATTTCGATAGGATTCATTTATTTATATTTTTCTGCTAGTGTTCAAGAACTCTGTACATAGGAGGGATATGTGTGAAATAATTATGTACACTATGTTTATCAGTTGTCTATTTTCTTATTTATGTGCAGCTTATTTTCATTCACTCCACTATATCATTTTTTTGTTATTTTTTCTTTTTTATTATGAATAAAGAAGTCACATTTTCTATCAATATATATCCTTATTCAAGGTCCCGTCCCCATCCCACCACATCAAGTCACTCTCTCTTCTCCACATCACCCCATCTCCTCCCCAGCATAGGTAGAAAATTCCAAGGTCCCAAAGTCCCAATATTGTTCAGTTCAGCCTCCACTCCTGACAGATCCAGTTTTCTCCCTCCAACATCGAGACTGAGTCAGGTGTTCCTCTAGGGGGATTGGGATCCAAGGTGTCAGTGCAAGGTGTTTCAGATCCCAAGCTGTTCAGTGGTTGTGGTTTGCAGCTTGGACATGCTTTGATTTTTTCTTTTTTTGTTTAGAGTCCACTAATGAGTGAGTAAATACCCTGCTTATTTCTGGGTTTGTGATACCTCACTCAGGAGGATATTCTCCAAATCCATCCATTTGCCTGCAAATTTCAGGATATCATTTTTTCTTACTGCTGAGTAGTACTCCATTGTATAGATGTAACACAGTTTGTTAATCCATTCTTCAGTTGAGGGGCATCTAGATTGTTTACAGGTTGCTGCTATTATGAATAATGATGGCTCAGCCATTAAAGGCTAGGCTTACAACCAAAAATATAAGAGAAGTGAATTTCAAACCAACAGTAAACTTCCTCCCTGCTGGCCAGGTTTCATAGTTTCAGCAGGTACTATACAGGCTGGTGGGAGAGGAAAGACAACAATGGCTTTTCCTAGTGCTGAACTTTGCATGCCACAGAACCAGCATTCCAGGCAAAATGTGCTTAATGCTTCCATAGTGCCACAACTATTATGGGGTAACTAACTACTTCCTGATGGGATTTGAGACTGGCTCCACAAAATGGACTCTCTTGTCTAATACTGAAATCCTTTTTAAAAGTCTATTGACTATGGAGTTTGTAAGCCCTTGAGTGTTGTTATTTTACTAAGTGACCATGCTGGCAAATTGCCTTCCAAATATTTATGCATAAACCCATAGACCTTGGCTGCTGTCATTCTTGGTCAAAGAAACTTCTTTTTGCAGGGCCAATGCAAAAGTCTGTGCAGATGCAGAACCAGCCACAGTACTGAGAATGAGAGACTAATTAATTGCTCATCCATAACTGGGATATCAGTATTAACCAAGGCTCAGGAACATAGAACAGGAATTTTATAAAACATCTTGTCACCTCCTGCTTGTTATATTGAAGCAACTGTGGCACAAAGTTGTGCATTGGGTATGCCTTCCTTTGTTGAATTCACCAATGCCTTATTTTAGCACATATAGGACACACACAATAGTGGTTAATTCAGCTGTGAATGGCACAGAAGCCCTGTCTCTGGCCTTGGATGGTATTCTGAGCTACTCTGGCATAGCAGGATAATCTTTATCTTAAGTATGTCTGGCTTTTTCTCAGACTACATGCACAGATGTATAGATATTTAGAGTCTCAAACACCATCTTCAAATAGAACCAATGTGTGTGTTCCTAGTGGAATCTGATTCAGTGCAGAGTTACCCAAAAAAACTGGTCATGTTGATTTTATATAAAATAGCATCCTGTGATGCAAACTTTGGCCTCCTTGGCAGTCACTCCAAGCCTATCAAAGCTCCTTCACACAGTGTAGCAGTACTACTTGGATTTCTACAACCTGTAGATCACAACAGTCAGACGTAAATAGCTTCTTGAATTACAAGTTATTTCTGTCAAAATGGGTACCTTGTGTGAGTCATTTTCTCATTATGAAACTCTGCCAAATAGCAGGACAATGGAGCACTAAGCTAAACTAGCCTGCTCAGTGTAACAGCCTTAGGATATGTAATAGATGATCAAAAATCTTGGGGTTCAGTGAGGATAACAGGCTGCTTAATATTATTATTATTGTTATTATTTTGCATGGGAGGCATCAAAACAGGGTCTCACTTTATAATGCAGGCTGTCTTCCAAATCATGGTGATCCTCCTCTACCATTCTCTCCAAAGAGATGATAACTGTAAGTTTACTATTCACAGGGTTGAAACAAGGGCTCAGTGGTTCAGAGCACTGGTTGCTCTTGCAGAAGAATTTGGGTTGGTTCCATCCCCCAATGACAGCTCATTTATGTCTACAACAGTTGCTGCAGACCAGAGGCCCTCATCTTACTGACATCTGCTGGCATTAGACAGGCACAGGGTGCACATGTGTGCATGCAAGCAAAACCCTCATGCAATAAAATAAACAAATCTAATAAACAAAACAGAAGGAAAGGAGAGAGAGAAAGAATTAAAGAGAGAAAGAGAGAGAAGGTGCTGCCACAGAGATTTCTGTGTTGCAGCCCCTGTAAGGACAACCGGGGAGCCGGAACCATGGTGTAGGAGCAGTCCCATTAGATGAAGGTAGCTAAGTAAAAGTAAGACATGGCCTGTAGGGTCTCTGAGGGTTCTAGGTAAGGGACAGTTGTTAAGAGAGCAAAGAGGGAAGTTCCAGGATGACATTTAAGCTCTTCAGAGTCCCTAAATTATGGCAGAGAAAGTGGGATGGTCCAAGCAGTTTCAGAACCAGACTGCTACTCTGAGCCCCTTGCTTCACAGTGTAATTCTTAAATCATAGACCCCCCTTTATGAGTTTTCAGTCATCGCTCTCTTCTTTCTAAGGCAAATGCATTTATTTTTCTTTTTTTGAATGCTAATTGTCTGTATTCACATAGAGACACAGAGTAATCTCTGAGGCCAATATACAGAGAAAGGAAAAAAAGCTAGAAATCTATGCACTACTACAAGGGCCTAGCACCCCCCAGCCTCCAGCAGAGCCAAGGGGGCCAGAGGGCTTTTCTTTCTTCCCACAGAGCTGGTGGTGGGGTGGAATCCACAATTTGAGACAAGTAAGGATTAAAATGAATTCAGAAAAGAACAGTGAATGGAGATTCTTCCTCGTTGTATTTGCTCAGATATTTTCCCCCAAATAAGTTGAGAATCATGGTGTTGAGAAGAGAGACCTCAAAAACAGGGCAACTGAGCACAAGAGGGATTGGGGAGGGGAGGGAAAAGGACTGCAACTTGCTCTCAGGGACTGGAGGAAATTAAAAATATAAAAAGAAAATTAAAAAAGCAGGTTGGAATCCATCAGTCTACTGTGCTAGTCATCCTCACCTTAATCCTCCTCTCCTTCCTCCCTTTCATCATCATCTTCTTCACCTTCATCTTTATCCCCTTCTTCATCAATATCTTTCAAACCTTAATCCTCTTTATCATCATCATCATCATCATCATCTTCTGCCTCTCCTTCTTCATCATCCATATCAGGAACCAAATAGTAAGGCAAGGGGTCTGGCCAAAATCATCTTTGATGACCACTCCTAACTCATCTGCACCTGCATCAGAATGGTCAGTAAACCAGGTAAAGAAGCTCCCTGGCTCTTCATGCTGCCTTTTCCTGCTGGCCTTATTCTGTGTTTGACTTGAGCATTTTGTCAAATCCTTTCCATGTTTATATTTGATTTCAGTGCATTTGAAGATGGGTCACCACTCTCATTCAGATGAAATTCTTTGGAGAGAGCTTTATGTTCAAAGTAAGGATTTTCATCACAATAAAAATCTATTCTGTAACCTGATTTAATGTCTTCAAATTCTGTCACTTCAACTCTGGTCAAGTAATGCAGAGCCTCTTCATCTTCCTCCACAAGCAATGCAGACTCTTATTGATGTTTGACAAATGTTGTTACCCAAAAATTTGGGATTTTGGTGATCAATTCTGACGTCTTATGAAAAAACGGTTGTCGGGGTTTGTTATATTTTTGTTCTACTTTCAGAATTTCCTCACTGGCTTGTTCATTAAGTCTGTCTATTTCATTTTGTCTTCATCAATGTGTTCAATTGCTTCTTGCTGTTCTTTTTCTCCCTTTGGCAGGCCAGGAGAAGCCGACTTGTCTTCCAGCTTCAGGACAGTAACTGATTTGGGTTTCTTGGACTGAGGCAAGAGTGCAGATTACCGTTTGGGGGCCATGGCATGAGAGAAGAGGCCAGAAGTGGAATGGCAGAGTGCTGATGCTCACAGCAGGAGGAAACTCGCAGGAACTCTCCATTTATTTTTCAATGAACATGAGAGTACTGAGGTCCACATGAATGCAGTGTTTGCTGCTTGTTCTAGTGGAGAATAGACAAATCAGCTGTGATTGTGACAAGTGCACTGACATGCAGAGGGATAAGTGGAACACACATAAAGAGTAAGTTCTTGAGTCCTCAGTCAGCTGTCTGTGCCTTCTTGTGCTGCTTGCCTGTGGTTGTTCGATGATGCCCAGTGTGTGTTTGTCCAGGGATCTGCTTCTGCTTCAAATGTTTATTCTTCTGATTGTCTTATGTGTGTACTGATTTCCTTCTTGGAATTCATCTGGAAGGTCAGTTTAGCAGAGAAGCCTTCTGGCAAGACCACATTGTCCCTCCTCAGACTATACCATTCCCTGTCATGGTGATTCTCTATGTCTTTTATGAACAGTTATCACTCCATTGGTTCCAAACCCTCAGCACTCATAAACAGATACTAAACTATGGGTATCTAAAATTCTTTATGCAGAGAGGAACAGTATCTCTAGATAATCTTTTTGGCTTTATAATTTTTTAGTTTTACTTGTTTTTGTTTGTTTGTTTGTTGCTTTGTTGGTTTTTATAAATAAAGGGACAAAGACTGTACTATTCAATATAGACATAATATTTTGGATACACTGATTTGAAAATGTCTATGCCCAGCTTGCTAGAAGTGGTGAACCTAAAGAAATTTTGGAGACATCCATATATACAAAGGAGCTAGTCAGGAGGATCATGCAATGGAAAGAAATGAGGAGGGTTGTGACCCAGGATAAGGTGGGCAATAGCATCTCCCCAGGGAAATAGAAACAGTTTCCTATAGGATAAAGTGTTATTTTGAAGGAAGACTTTGGGAAGTTAAAATATATTTGTGTCTGGTGGAACTAGCCTGTCCAGAGAGTCGGAAGGGCAGGGTAGTGTTGGTGGGTTCTGTGTGTGTCTGGACCAATGGGCTTTGATATACTTATTTCCCTGTTTGTTTCCATTGCAGAAGCCATATTTGTTTTGGAATAAAGTTCCCTGCGGAGATATGCCAGCAGACACACATTCAGCTTGTCAGTCATCTCACCTGATCCCAGTCTCCAGGTTGATGAAGTACATGTGCCAGTTCATGTGGCCCTTATTGCAACTTTTCTTGAGATGATAAATACCATTCAGCTGCCCAGTTCTTTGTTTTTAAGCCAGCCATCAAGAAGTAGAGGCAGGTGGACCTCTGTGAGTTCAAGGCCATAGGTATTGTTAAAATCTGTTTATTTTCCCCATGGAATATCTTATGTACTCTGACTATGGTGTTGAGGGTTTTGCTGGGTATAGCAGGCTGGATTGGCATCTGTGGTCTCATAGTTTCTGCATAACATCTGTCTAGGACCTTCAGAATTTCAGAGTTTCCATTGTGAAGTAGGGTGTTATTCTGATGGGTCTGCTATGAATAGTTCCTTGGGTTTTTTTTCCTTTTCAGCTCATAATATTCTTTATTGTGTGTGTAGTGGCTTATTATATGGTGAGGGGACTTTTTATAGAGGTCTAGTCTATTTTGTGTTCTGTAAGCTTCTTGTATCTTCATAGGCATCTCCTTCTTTAGGTTGGGAAAGTTTTTGTCTATGATTCTATTGAATATGTTATCTGTACTTTTGAGCTGGTATTCTCCTTCTATTCCTATTATTCTTAAATTTAATCTTTGATGGTGTCTCAGATTTCCTACATGTTTTGTGTTATGATTTTTGTCTTAAGTGTTTTCTTTCTGGGTGGTAGAATAATCCAATCTTTGATGGTGTCTCAGATTTCCTACATGTTTTGTGTTATGATTTTTGTTTTAAGTGTTTTCTTTCTGGGTGGTAGAATAATCCATGGAAGGAAAAACAAAAAATTAGGAGAAACCATAAATAAAAATTAACAAGTATTGAAAAAGGAACCTCCTCAAACTTCAGGAAGAGTTTTGATTTTGTTACTGCAGTTAAGGAAAAGCTATGGATAACATCCAAATTAATAAAGAGTTAATTTAAACAGGAGAAATTTCTTGAAAAGGAGAAACGATGGTTCATTCACTGATATTACAATTATACAAGGTATAAGAAAAACTCAACAAATGAGAGTCAGGGCAGGGTTTTTCTTTGTCTTTACAGAAAAATATAAATAGTCATCTTCATAAAATCAGTAGACCTTGGACATCTAGACATTTAAAGCAGAAGGGAAAGCTATCCAGAAAAAAAAATTTAAGCAAAAAAAAAAATCAGGCCTATTGGTACCAATATTCTTTACAGGGCAAAATCTTGCTGCCTAACATCTATCTCTCTTTATATTGAAGAAAAGTTGAGGTTTAAAGTCAGTTATAGATTGAAGCTGGCTTTGGAGATGGAGTGTGGCTTTCTACTTCTCTAAACCCAACCATGTTTGTGAAAGAAAATATAAAGTCTCTTTATTATAGCAGAAGAACCACCTGATATGGAACAGAAGAAAAATAAAATTTAAGGACTATTATTCTATTGCTACAAATCTCATGATATTTTAGTACTAATTTTATGTAAAAATTATACGATTAAAATATATTTAAAACTTTTGTCAATATAAATCATCATAAAAAACTAATTGTAGAAAAAAGGCTTCATTGAGCTTTTTGTACATTGTTTTGGGTTTTAGTCTCTGTCAGTTTTCTGCAGTGAACAGTGTAGATGCCTGACTGTGACCTTTGAAGCCTCCTAAAGGAAGATAGACGCCAACAATGATGATTTCATATGAACTATGACAAAGCCACTAGGCTGACAAACACTGACCAGAGATCAGCACTGGACTACAAACTGCTCAGAGTTTTGAGGCAGCTGTTTGAGATGAACCAGTGTCACAGACTAGCCAGGACTTGAGATAAGCCCTACATTTTTCCATTATGCAGAGACTGAACAACAAATGATATAGCTACCTAATCTAGGACTTGACAATTAATCAAAATTTTTCTTTTCAGAATCCAGTAAAGATGTCATTGCCCCAAGACAGCAGAAAGCAAATTTCAGAACACAATGCTCACATTCCCAACAAGTAGGATGGCTAGTTTTCGGTCTTTCAATAGGTTATGAGTAATTGTCATTATTTAGGATGATTGGTTACAAATTATTATTGGTAGTGGTTAGGAAAAAACCTGAACAAGATAGTTTAGATTCAGGGTTCTTCTTTAAAAGAATGGAGATACAGATATGTTAGGATAAAAGCATAGATTATTGAGTCTACTCTGAAAAGAAAAAGAAAATTTGGATATAATAAGATACAAGGGATTGAATCTAGTTTTAAATATTTTACATTGGGTTGGATTTTTGCACATTGTATACTAATTGTGTATATCAGTACAAAGTTGAGATTAATTTTGTTAGTGTATATATTCCTACTCTTTTTCATGATATTGTACCTATACATCTCATCTAACAATGTAATGCAAATTGCTAGTCATTTAAACCTATTATTACCAACTAATTAGAACATAAAGAAATGCAAGGTACCAGTTAGACATTAAAATCAAGCATTAAGTCATATTAGATAGGTTTTCAAGATCAAAGTGATATATATTTTAGATAGACAGGTCTTCTTCAAACATTTCTGAAATCTACAGAATAAAGCATTTTAGATATTTTAATAACATAGCTTCTTTGTATTTTTATGACAAAGAGAAATGTCTGCTCCTGGCAACACCAATATACTCCAGAGAAGATGATGAGCATTGAAGAAACTCCATACAGGGCTACTTTCTTTGTGGCAAGAGTTAGTTATTGGAAAACAAAGTGCACGTACTTGCCTCACCTACTAACAATATGATATCCAATATGGGGAAGCAGGACATACAAGAAAGAATTGCTGAACCTTGCCAAGACAAGGCAGGAAGGACTTGAAAAAATATCCTGTTTCACAGAAAAATCTGTCAGAAATGCTAGGCCTGTAGGCTATAGATGAATGCCCCAATGTGGCTGTAGAATCTTGGGTGACTATGCATGCAGACAGCTATTTCTGTCATTTCTCACATTTTGTGGAAGTCGCTTGCTTGCACTTCCTGCTTACTCAGTCCATAATATTTCTTTCTCAGGTCTCTGAGGGAATTGAAGACTAGATAGTTAAAGTTTACCTAATTCAGAATTTAGAAAAGAAACTCACTAAGAGGTTTAAAGTATATAAGTTTGAGCATATCAAAAGAGAGTTTGTGGTTTGTAATACAAGTTAGAAAGGTACATTCCTTTGGACTCATCAAGAAAAGATATATAATAAAATATTTTCTCTTAATTTGTCAATTATTAAGGAACTAAAAATTATAGGTGTAATTATTGCTTGGATATGTTATATATATATAGTTATAGTTATTGTGCTTAATATGTATAGTTTTTCTTATATTAGTTGTAACCTTTTCTATTTTGACATGAAGGGGATATGAGGTGATATATTGAATATTTAAAAAAAGTAGCCTGAAATATAAGAGAACAGAGCCAAGACATTACAGTCAAGGAATGGTGACCCACTTTAATCCCAGAACTCTAGAGAAGGCACAGATTGTCTAGATTGCTTTGAGGTTAAGGCCAAACAGTACCAGGTATGGCACACACCATTAATCCTAGCACTAGGAAAGTTCAACCAGGAAGTGAACTAGCTGTGTGAGAAAGAAAGATAAAGCAGAGGAGGCAGGAGTTTAATGCTTCCCCTGAGCACCAAATCCTCTTGGCTGAGGCCTCAGGCAATGAGTCTGAGGACTGGTGGAGAGTGGACCTACCTTTTTCAGTCTGAAAAGTTGGGTAAGTGAGAAGGGCTGTGGGTTGTTTCTCTACCTCTCTGATATTTCAGGTTTGCACCAATAGCTGGCTCCAGGATTTTATTAATAATCCCAAATAGAATTTGCAACGACAGGCAGCAATTGTCAATATCTCTTCAGGAGACTAGGAAAGTTCTCACTTCAGCTCTGAAGTACTAAATGACCTCATTGCATATACATGATACCTTCTAGGGTCTGGGGAGATGGCTCAAAGGCTAAGAGCAATGGCTGCTCTTCCAGAAGACCTAGGTTCAATTCTCAGTGTTCAAATGGTAATTCACAACTATCTATAACTGTAAACCTATGGGATCTGATGCCTTCTTCTTGTGTGTAGACATACATGCAAACAAACATTCATATACAGAAGTGGATGAATCTTTAATACTTACATTGTGTGCATTGAGTGCATCAATTGCCTGCAATATTTTTACCTTTATTTTAAGAGTTGAATAGTATGTGTGTTTGTGTGTGTGTGTGTGTGTGTGTGTGTGTGTGTATGGGTGCACATATTTCAAACTGTTAAGTATTCCAGGTGAAGGTGGAATTGTGGTGAGATCAAATTAAGGCAAATAATTGTATGCATTTCAGCACAGCTGAATACAGCCTTGTGAAGAGTGCTGTTGCCTTTCTATTAAATTTGACGTCAGACTCTGAAAGCAGATTTCAAAATTTTCAGAAGTAATGTTACTATTTAGGTATATTTACAAGTTCATTTGGGTCAACATATATATGTTACCTGCTAATATTAAAATAGACAGTTTGGAGCAGTATTCTTTCATTCAAACTAAAAATATTTTAGTAAATTATTTATTTTTATTTTATGTTAATTGCTGTATTGCCAGTACATATGTCTGTGTGAGGTTGTCAAAGCCCCTGGAATTGTAGTTACAGATAATTATGAGCTTCCAAGTGGGTTATGGGAATTGAACTTAGAACTTCTGGAAAAAAAAAAAAAACAATGCTTTTAATAGTTAGCCATCTCCCCAGCAACAATAAATAATTTTTGAATCTGTCCCTTTATAACCTTTCCAGGTAGCTTATAGTTTCTCAGAGATGAATGATTACACTTCCCAATCATACTATATTCACACCATCATGTTTAACAGCCTGTGTAATGAGCAACCACTTCCAAGAAGTAAGCACACAAGACTGGAGAGTTAGCTCAGAAATCTTAATGGTACACACTGCCTGTGCAGAGGACCCAAGTTCAATTCAATTTAACCCATGTTAAATAGCTCATACCCACTTGTGATGTCAGGTCCTCTGGCCTCCAAGGACATGTGTACTCACATGCATAAACAAAAACACAGACACAGACATATACACATAATCAAAAGGTATAAATGTTTTAGATGAATGTCTTCTAGATATGAAAAGAAACTACACCAGTGAAATTTAAAGAATATGACTGCTTAAACAACCCAAACAATAACAACACCACTTGACCTTCTAAAGTAGTTGGAGAAATATCAAGGGACCCATCCCAAAATGAAGAGCAACAGACAATTATAAAGTCATGAGAGAGGGAAAATCAGTCTTCCCCAATAGTGAACGCTCTTGATGATCAGCCAATCCCACGTGTTCAGAACTAAAAGAAATATGTGTTCAAGCAAAACTAAACAACTCTGAAGGTTGAATTTATATTTTATCCCCTTCTTTGTGTGCAAGAAAGAGAGAGAGAATGGTAATGAAAAATAAGAGACTATGATCTGAAGGGGATAAAGGGCCCTGGAGGAGCTAGAGGGATAATGGAGGGGATGATATAATTACATTTAAATTTTATTTCAATTTGTTGTGTTATGCACACATGCAACAAAATTAGAACCAACATATCTCACCCACTCCTTCAGAGCTCATTGAGATCAGAGACATGTCCAACAGGTCAGGGAGTGAAGCCGTCATTTCTCAAAAGCAATGTTACCTATCTCACCAGATGCAGGCTGTCCTCTATATGTCTATAGCAAGAACATCCTGAAATAAAATTCATTACTTACATGTATTCAATTACTTAATTAGGTAGCACAAAACCTGAGCCTGCTATGGTTTTAATAAATTGTCTCTAAATGGTCACAGTATAATTGAGATGATTATATTCTGTGAGGTTTTATTCCTTACCTATGTATGCAGAGCAATTTTTCTTATAGCTTGTATTTGTAATATTAACTCCAAACAATTATACCCTCACTGTGGCCCAGAAAAGCCAAAAGGTTATATACCCATGAACTGGATGATTAATTTCAATCCAAATAATATCAGGACTTCCGTTCACAACTAGGACAAGAAAGCCTCTCTTGATGCCAAATTTAGAAAAAAAGAAATAAATTCAAAATTATCTGAAAACCATAAAGCTGTGGTAGTAAGGCAGGATCCTGGATGTGTATACACACACACACACACACACACACACACACATACACACACACACACACACACACAC
>PVIH01028044.1:0-15842 GCA_004025045.1 Sigmodon hispidus | reverse complement strand
AGGGGGAAGAGACCTTGAATAAGGATATATAGGGAAAGCTGAACACAAAGAAAATATATGTGTAGCAATCTTATTTGTATTTCTACCCTTGATAAGCCATGCTTATGATTCTTATCCTCTGTATAGTTATTGTTAACTCTTCTGCATTTTAAATTCTTTTTACTGTTTTTTTGATAAATACAAAATAAAGAAGAAAAAATAAATAAATAAATTTTAATCAGAAAAAAAAATGAGAAGATGAACAAGTATAATTTGTAAGTTACAGCAAGTACAGACAAGTTTATTGCTATATTTAGAAGAAAATTAAGCTCAAGGCTTTTATATTGTCGATAAAAATACCTGATTTGCTCTTATAGACTGAAAGTATATTTAGTTTACTGAGGAATCGCTGTACGGTCTCACCAGGCATGAGCAGAGTACAGAAATCAAATGTTGCAGAGTATGGCTCCATTATCAACCTGAATCATCCATCAATAAACTGAAGAGCACTTAGCATAAAAAAAAAAGAAAACAAACAGGCATCTAAGGAATAAAGTAAAATAAAAAGCAAATAGGACCAAGCAAACAGAAGACCCAAAGGGAAAGCACATAAAATACATGTAGACATAGAGACATTCACACAGAGAAATAGCATTAAAAACACAAAACTCAAAACCATAAGATATATGCAAAAGACCTGTAAGATTAAAAAAATAAAGCCATGACACAATAAAGAACCAGTTCCTTTATATCCTCTTGAATATCTGAAATTAAAAAGAAGCAAGGAATGTATGTGTTAAAGAAACAATGATAAGCATTGGCAAAACTTTCTACTGGTGACATATCACACATTTCTGGGCAATTTTGTTTTTTCCAAGGGAATTTCACTGAGGAACCAAATCACTCTTAAGGATATGCCCCATGCCCAGGAGTAGATGGCCAACAGCAAATGAACTCAATGGCTTTGGAAAAGCTTTGTGTCATATAGAAACTATATTTTCACATATAGAAACTATTTCAAAATTGGTAACCTATTTCAGGCATAAAATATTTGTTTATTAGCTCCTGTTGTCTAGTAGGAACATTGTGTCCACATTATAGAATAGCTCCCAATCTCTGTCTGTCTTTCTCTCCATATATCCAAACACACACACACACATACACACACACAAACACACACACACACACAGAAAGCATGTCATTAGATAAAATTGCCATTATTATATCCTTTGAGTTGGAGATGTCTTTTCTAGGTCACTGTTGATGTTCATAGATTTACTAAGGACTATTGAGCTTATAGATTATTTTGTCTAAAATAATCTAAAAAACAAAATTTTTAATTGGAAGTGATTGTCATTTGGAGTTTGCTTCTCTGTTAAGGATAGGGGCATGTGTTCACTTCTCACAGGTCGAGGGCCATGTGTGGTGCTGAACTATGCAGGTGCTGTGCATGTTGCCTCTGTCTCTGTTAGTTCATTCATGCCCTGGCTGTGCTATATTTAGAAGGCTGTGTTCCCTGATGTCCTAAATGCCCTCTGGCCCTTAAATGCTTTTCTCTTCCTCTCAGGAGAATTTTGTTAATATTTTAGCATCATGTTATTATTGTCATATTCTTTTCTCTTGGTAAGTTTCAGATATCTGGATGGTTAAAATTCACCAATATGAACTGACATATATTTACCTGTGGAATTGCTGATTTGACAAAATTTTTAGATACATTGTTAGGATATGCTTTGCACCATAAGGCAACTTTCTAATATGTTTCTTTTTGTAGGAGGGATTCACTTGACTGGAAGTATGACTTTCTCCTTATTTATTTATTTATTGTGTTAAAAACTTCATTTTCCCTGAAGAGCTGGCTGATCTTATTTTGCCCAGAAATGTGTGATATGTCACCAGTAGAAAGTTTTGCCAATGCTTATCATTGTTTCTTTAACACATACATTCCTTGCTTCTTTTTAATTTCAGATATTCAAGAGGATATAAAGGAACTGGTTCTTTAAAAATGCAATTTCTTGAATTATGGAACTAATGTATTATATTGACTGCTCACTGCACATCCTCTCTAATGTAGCATATACTTTCCCATCCCTATATTTTCATATGATTCTTGAATGTTATATGCCTAAGATAACTGTATGACTTTCAAATTACATATAATTGCTTAGTGATATTTACTAGGTAATACAATATGTCTCTATCTCTTAAAACTTTTAAAAGCATTATATATTTTGTTAAAGGAGAAAAATCAAAAAAAATGTTTAATGGGATTAGGAGATAGACAGGCAGGGCAGAAGAGACAATATAGAGTATGATCACAAACAGTAAAGAAATGTTGAAAAGACATTGCATACTTTGGACACAGACTTTTCAAAACAGGGCTGCAAGTGATCTGAAGACCTTCTCTCTGAGGATGAGTTCTCATAGTATCTGAATGTGCTGAACAAGCTGCCAATGACAAAAATAATCTATAAGCTCAATAGTCCTTAGTAAATCTATGAACATCAACAGTGACCTAGAAAAGACATCTCCAACTCAAAGGATATAATAATGGCAATTTTATCTAATGACATGCTTTCTGTGTGTGTGTGTGTGTTTGTGTGTGTGTATGTGTGTGTGTGTTTGGATATATGGAGAGAAAGACAGACAGAGATTGGGAGCTATTCTATAATGTGGACACAATGTTCCTACTAGACAACAGGAGCTAATAAACAAATATTTTATGCCTGAAATAGGTTACCAATTTTGAAATAGTTTCTATATATTGTCCCCAAAATATTGCCTACTGTTGCTGCTCTTGGTTCCTGTCTTGCACTTTACTTGACATTAATACCATATTTCTAAAGATATTACATACTCTATTCATTAAGCATAAATAAATTACACTGGTACTTAATTAGAATCTTCTTTTCTACATCCTAGCTTTCATAGTGCTAAAAAATTCTATATATTCTACCAGAGGAGAAGTGATAACCAGTCCTTGCCCAGCTGTGAGTCCTGGGGGCTATGAGAATGACTCCCATGGCAAGACATGCCAAGTGAAAAGTGTGGCACAAACATCTTTGTGGTAGTCAAACACTTCTAGACTGGATTAAGTTCCATCATCCAAGATTAGAAGGGCCTTTCTCCTCATGGAGTTTTAAGAAGAATTGTACTTTATGGGTTTAAGAGAACATAAATTTGAATGAGCAGGAGTGAAGTAGAGGACTTGGGAGGAGTCAGAGAAAGGGTTAAATATGATTCAGAATATATTGTAGGAAAATTTGAAAGAACTTACAAAAATGAAAAATACTATGAGTTTTTAAGTGCTTAGCCTCACTTTTACTTTTTAGTGATTATATATGATAAGTTATTTAACTTAAATGCATTCTTGTCACCTTTCTTTTAGGGCTACTGTCCAATTTTAAATATATTCACTGACTTTAAAATCAGAGAGATACTATTCCATAATGTTGACTAATTCTTTGTACTTAATTTTTCTAATTCAAGTTTAATTGGGAAACTGTTTTTCTTATAATTTATATCAGCAAATTTATTTGAATGTGACTATGTAGTTGGCATTGCAACATTCTTTAAAATATTCCTGCTATTCTTTGAGGTGATAATCATCAGAAATTACATATGAGTACTGGACAAAGAGACCACAATTCCATTCATCAGTTTCTCAATTCCCATATCAATAGCACATTGACTTAATTTGTAGAGTTTAATTGTAGGACTTCAAACCTAAAATATAGTTCCTTTAGATTTTCTTTTCTCTTCTTTAAACTCCCTCAGGTGTGCTTGATTGATTTTACACTTACATATGACTTTTAAAAGTTGTCAGTCAGAGTTGCTCATACAGGCCACCAAAATCAACCTTATGGGATGCTGAGATAAGGTAGTGAATGTATTTCCTTAGTCTGCCTGGGAGCAGTGTGGAAATTACTTCATAGGAAAGCATTTATCTTGTCATTCAGGTTGTTGAGGAGTCATTTAGATCCACAAATTACTATAAAAAAAACCTTAGAATTCATATTTAAAAGCCAATCTATACTAACTCCATCATGTATATTTTTAAATGCTGTTCCCTACCTAATCAAGATTAACCAAGAAAGATATCATTCTTCAGTAATGCTCAAAGAATAAGAATAAATACATGTTATAATAAATTGATGAAATATAGCCTCTTTAAAATATCCTATTGTTACTTGAGTGGCAATGACTTCATGGGCCTTCATATGAAATATTCTGGTGAGATTGTCCTCCCTCAGTGACTAGCAGCCATTAAAAATAAAATAGCTTGTTTGTGTTGTATCCATTCCTGTGCTCTAGAAACTTTTTGGATTTTGATTTCCTTTCCTGACAGGTTCCATTTTACTTCATGATATAATTTTCTTCTGAATTTCATAGTGGTATTATATTACTAGCCTAAATTAAAATATGAGTATAGATAATTGTTATATGTACTTCAACACAGTGAAAATCTCTATTATATTATGTAGTTAAAATATCAAAGTTGTTGTAAGGTTAATAGAAAAATTATTTTATATAGATTTTGGCCTTAGAAAGTTTAGCATTTCAACATTTTTAGTTTATGACATAAAATCATGACTCTAGGAATAAAGTATATACTTTTCTTGAGTTTGAGATCAAAATTAGAAATTTTTATTTATATTATCTATAATGTAAAAGTAGAATTTTTAATAATATAAAAATATAATAGGAAAGATCAAAAGCACCAGAATAGAATGAAAGAAGTAACATAAGGAAAACAGCTCATGAAAAGAAACACCAAAGATAAACAGAAAGATTTATTTATTCACTTTTTTTTGCACACTCAGCAATCCTATTAAAAAACAAAAAGGCTAAACTGGAGTCCATATTAGATAGGCAAAGAACTTGTAGGGGGAAAAAACATATGCAAGATAAAGGTGATTTTTTTTTTCTGTTTGTTTGTTTTTTTAGTCGTGGTACAACATTAGGAGACAAGGGACCTCCAAAAATACTATTGATTTCATTTTTTTGTTGTTGTTGTTGGCCATCTCTGTTAGATATGCAAACTATTCTTGTTTCCCTAGTGAGACTCGTTTGGAGAGAAATTTTTATTTACAAATGATTACCAGTTGTAGATAGCTGCTGGATTAAGGATGGGGGAATCCATTTCTCTTTTCAGCTATTGGGCCTCATTTGCCTCACAGCCCTGCAGACCTTGTGCATGCTGTCTCAGTTGCTGTTCGATCATATGTGCATCAATCTATTTGACTTAGATGCCCTTATTTCATTGCCATCTTCCATCCTTCTAGGTCTTACATTCCTGTTTTTTCTTCATTTTTTTTACACCAGCTTATCTGTTTCCTGAGAAGTATTTCATGGAGAATCCCATTTATGGCTATGTTGGAGTGCATAGAGTGACTCAGTTACTCCGACTGACTCAAGAGTCTTTTCTGATTTGCAGAGTAAAGAGTCACAGTGATTCAGCTATTCTAGATTTCAAATGAGATCAGCTTGCCTCAGTTGCTGTTAGATCACATGTTCATTAATCTCACAGTGTAGTGGAAGCATAAATTGTCATCAACAGTCAAGAAATAACACCTGCACTAATCAAAAGTAAGGTCTACGCTTGAGCCCAACACTTTTATTCTTTGATACACAGAAAGTATGTGTTAAAAGAAATGTGTTCTATAGAATGTTTCATAATAATGCTTTTATCAGCTTCAAGTTTAGCAGTTAATGCATTTCCAACAACTAAATTTCTCATTGAAATATAAAAATTGTGATATAGGTATAACATAGTCTATTATATATAAATGGAAACACTGAATTATGCTATGTGAAAGAACATGTTCTTATTGAATACACAAATGCATAAAATTGGCAAACAGGGGAAGGCTAGTCCTATCACTCTCTCCAGAATTGACAAGAAACTTATCTGGAAACTCCTTGTGTGTACCTGTAGACTTCCTCTTAAGCCCATGATAACTATTGGTGACTAGCCCTAATTGTCATCATAGAACCTGTATCCAATGATTGATGACAGCAGATGCAAACACCCATGGCATAGTGCTTGGTCAAATGCCTGGAGTTCAGCTGAAGAGGGGGAGCAACTAGAGGAGCAAGAGGGAGGGTCATAAGCACAATGGAGAAAACCACAGGAACAGCTGATGTGAGCTAATGGGAACTCACTGACTCTGGACTGAAAGCAGGAGAGCCTGCATGGGACCAAACTTGGCCCTCTGAATGAGGGTGACAGTTGTTCAGATTAAGATGTTGATGAGCCCCCTGGCTATGGGACCAGAAAATATTCTGAGTACATGAACTGGCTATTTGCTTACCATTGATACAAGGAAGGAGGGATGGGTTCTGCCTCAACTTGATGTGTTAGCCTGTGTTGATTCCTCATTGGAAGCCTTACCCTGTTTAAGGGCAGTGTGGGTGAAGCAGAGCAAAGGAAATCATGGAGGGTATGTAAAAGGAATTATACTAATAATTAAGAATATTAAAAATTTTGCAAAAAGTAAGATAATGTAAGATGATGAAATTCCTACTCCCATTTATATGTGGTGTATATTACTGAGAGACAGAAACAGGAAAAATTTGGAGGTACTTGGGATGTTCTCCATTTTTACCCTTATTGTATACATTTACCAAAGTTTATTTTTATTAAACTTTAATATTAATATTATTAATTATTAAAAACCACATTAAATTATGTGATTTTCTGTACATTTTATTTAAAATATGAACTGAATAAACAAAGAATAATCTTTCATCTTCTCTTTCTACATGATTTCTGAATGTGAGGCACAGGTATTGTAGATGGAGCAATTGAGGCTGGCACCACATCACCTCTTATTATCTGAATTTTGATCCATTGTGGTTTTCAATAACAGTCTCTGTCTGTTATAAAGAGACATCTCTCTGATGAGGGGTAAAGCCTACTTATTTTAGGGAATAATGAAGACATTTAGTATATATATGATATGTAAGTGTGTGTGATAGAACTAAATAAAATAAAATCTATGTATTCTAAATACATATATATTTATATATGTATTTATATCTATATATACACTTAAAGATGTACCAGTGATGAACTTAGGTGTGAACAAGGGTAGAGCCAGGAAGAACATGAGAATGGCTGAAGAAAATGTAAAGGTAAAAATTCCATAGGTATATTGTAGTTTCAACAATTAAAGATATTTTTAAATGTTTACTGTGATTTCTTCCCAATCTGGAATTTTTAGTCTTTGAAATTATTATTTGCCATTTAAATTCTTATTAATTTGTGTCTGTTGTCACTGTGCTCCTTGTTGTGATGCTTTGATACTCATTATGTATGAGCTTTTCTCCTTTACAGGCAGATGAATATTGGGACTTACAGTTATGCCTTTCAGTGTTCACATGCTCAAATCCTGACTTAATAATAACTCTCATGATATTTACTCCAAGAAGCTTTTATCATAAGTTCACTGTCCCATTCTCATTTAGCTGAGAGTATAGAGGCAGATATTAATATTGTGAATTGATAATATAATAGTAAGAACTTTGGCTCTATTGACTTTAAATCTATTATTAATCATGTTGTATTGACAGTTCAATGTCATTATGGTAAAATATTATGGCAGATTCTTTTATTTAAAGTTCAAGTCATTAAAATCAAAAGTGAACTAAAAGTATGAAACAATTTTTGTAATAAACTAAGCCTAATACATTTTACTCTCATCATTTACTACTTGAGAAAATAACCTGGGAAAAGTAATCACTATTTGTGGAAGAGACTTTTTTCTTTCTTTCTAAAAACAAAATAAGAACCCAACATGTGCAGGTCAGGGTATCATAGGATGGTTTCTTTTTACTTCAGGAATTTGATACAACACTCATCTTAGATCAATTCTCACACACAAACGTGTGCATTGAATCCAATTTTATTCGAGGAAAGCTGTTTCCCTATGAGAATTTGATGGCCCCTCTAGACTCCGGGGGGGATTTTATACCTCAGTAAACATCAATACAATGCAAATGATGATTTACTAGTTTGCTTTTATCTGTGATCTTTTATTCATTGCCTCATGTAGAGGCAAATCTGAAATCCGCCCTTTGTTCCACAAATACAGAGAGAGGGGACAGAATTCTTATACCAGTGCTTTATTTATTTTTTTAATGAGATGGCAAGCATTCAGAATTTTTTGCTTTTTTTATTTCATGGCAAAACCCTTCTATTTTTAAAATTTTTTTATTGTAGAAGTTATTTGTCCATAGGAAAATGATTTTTATTTGAAAATTATATTTAAACATTTTTAGTAAATATATATTTTTGTTAATAATATTAATTTGCTTTGTCCAGATAAAATTTGAAGTGTTTATACAACACTTAAAATTTTTTTTCATTGAGCTGTTATTGTGTGATAAGTATTGAAAAAGCAAGATCTAACAAAAATAAAGCCAGTGTTTGTAGTACATGATATGGGATGCTGTTGTTACAGACTAGCTATGTTTTCATAAAATTTTAATATTTCACTACAACCATGAGCTATAAAACTCAAAGTCTCAATTAAAGAGAATCTTATCATAAAACCAATGGGCCTGTCCATGCTGGTGGGTGGGAGTGGGGAGATGTGGAGAAGAGAGAATGACCTGATGTGGTGGGAGGGGGAAGGGACCTTGAATAAGTATATACAAGGATAGAAAATGTGACTTTTTTATTCATAATAAAAAAAATGGAAAAAAAACCAATGGGCATTTATTGATACCATCTCTTTTATATTCTCCTAGCAGATTCAATTTCTCCAAGTGTGTATTCCAAACAGATTTTTTTATCTTGTTTCTTAGATATCATGGTCACTGTTCTTTGTTTGCATGTCAAGTAATCTACATTTGTGATTTGGACCATTCATCTCATTTTTAAGTGTTTCTGAGTATATAGTAATATATAAATTTACATAATGGTACAGAGAAGATATGTAGACATGTTGAACTTATAAAGTCCACTAATCATTTTTATGTTTTTTCTTGTGAATACAAGATTCTCCTCTCTCCTTTCTTCATTTCTTTTACTTTACTTTTTATTGTGTCTGGTTGTGGCTTGCTAACTATAATACAATATTATCTTCAAGGAACTTTAATAAACTTTCTATTGTTAACTAAATTGATGACTACAAACCTATAAAACCATAGTTAGGGTAGGAAAACACACTTGGATTATTAGTGCATACAACATGTCAGTCATACTCTACAAACTGACATTATGGTCTTTGTTTTTCTGCTTGTCAAGAGACCATCCATCTTATGATATAGTTATCACAAAACTCCTTGTTACTAAAGCAAATATTTTTTATTTGACATATTTTTTGTAAACAATTTGCTAAGTAGATTGCATATAATATTTATTAACACTCATGCAAAATCTTCACAATGTGATCTATATGTCATTTTCCAGTGTAAAAAGTGAAATGAGGTAGTGAAAGAATCTTATCTAAATTTTCTTGTAGCAGTCCACTAGGAATAACAAAAGCAAAAACAATGTTCAGAGGTTTAGCAAATGACCTTCAACTACATGCACAAGGAAGATGAATAATTAGAAAAATGTCAGTCGTTTGATCTCATTCCTGGAGGAATCTTTCTACGTGTAAGATGTGACATGCATGCTACCGTCTCAACATGATTAAGTGTTAAGAGAGTAATATATCTGAAGATCTACAAGGTTAAATTGCAGTCACTACAAATACAATTATCAATGACTACAACTTAAGGTTACAATTTCATGACTCTAAATTGCTGGTAAATTAATGTAATTAGGTATTATATTTGGGGAATAAAACAGGGGAAATGCAACCTGAAGTGCAGAATGATAATTTTGTGCTAATAATAATCCACTTATAAAAGTCCTAAACTAATAATTTTAATGCAATAATTTCTAAATATTTTTCTTTCATTCAGAATTTAATGTTAATTATTATTTTATAAATATTAATGTTTCCGAATAATTTTATAAGTTCAACAAAATAAAAAAGTCTTTCTATTCTGTTTGGTTTAGATAAAAACTATTTTATATAAGATTCTATAAAAATATCTTGATTTCTAAAGAATGCTTTGCCTCAACTTTTTACAATTAAAAGTCAAGTATTGCAAAAGCTATGAAATGCTCATTTATAGTCATCACCTGAATTTTATTAACTTGTGATTATGTAAAACTGAATTGTTAGTTATTTTTAAACAAATGGAATATGACAAACTCATTATAAAGACACATTCATGACTAATTGGTTTCTTTAATGGCATAAAACACTGCCTGAAATTTTTACAATATAACCTAAATATATTAACTTTTCAGTGCAGTTTGGAAGCAACTACTTTATAAGGCAGAACTTGATAATATGGGATAATTGTCAACTAAACAAAATAAAATCTAAATAGAGCTAACCCAAGATCATGACAGAGAAAAAAAACTGATAATGACAGTGATTACAAATGTCACTTAATCTCTATCCATTAATTTATGCATTCATCAAATATTTAATATGTGCTATTATGCTATATGCCGTAAGACAGCTGCAAAGAAAAATAAATAATAATAAACAAGGTTATTTGCTCTCATAAAACTCATAAACTAGAAGAAGCAGTAATAAGTATGTAATATTAAGTAGCTGTTTGTGGTACAGAAAAATAGTTGTTCATACTATAGGAAAAATAGAAGTGTTTGCAGGCACAGAATGACAGGACTGTTATTTCACATATAATGATACACCTGACACAGGGACATTAAAGTAATAGGAATGAGGTGATTGAAGATCTACACAGTTACCTGGAGTGAAAAGGTAAACAGAAAGAACACGAGTGAAAAATTACTGAGAAAAAAAGGAATTAGCTTAATTAGAATACTAGTTTTGTGTCTGTAACAATATGAAATAATTGGAGATTGAGTACACATGTAGGAAGTGTAGGCTATCTTAAGGAAACAGGATTGGATAGTTCTTGGTATGTTATTAGAGTCTTTGGGATTTCTTTTTTTTTTTTTCTTCTTTGCTTAATATGAATAAAGTCATATTTTTTCCATGTATACCCTTGTCTCAAAGCTGTGCTAAAATTATTTAAATTTAACAAGTCCTTTACTTTGAGTCAAAGAGTTTACAAAGCATATTAAAGAATATAGAGTTGACTAAAAGATCCCACTTTTCATTCTTAATGAAGACATTCAGAGACAAAATATAAATAATGGCTCATTAAACTTGTTCTGCAATGTAATCTGACCTTTGCATGTGGACAGCGACTCAACACCAATTACTTCCTCAAATAGCACAATCCATCTGTCCTAAGTATTATTTCACTTAATATTTTTCTTTCACTCATTTGCAACTCCAGTATTTGCTGTTTATTTCTTGATAGCTCTGTTTTGTTGGTATTACAAGGTGAAATAGAATTAAACTTCATGGGGGATGTAATTTTCCCTTCTTCTTGGGATCATGTTTGAAAGGCAAATAGAAAACCATTAGCTGGGAAACTTCTAAATAAATCACAGTTTGTTTTAGCATTTTCCCAGTTGCTATTAAATAATTTCACAGAAAGTATGTTATGTTGTAGAAGAAAGAAATGTATTTTCTACTCTTCTGGAGGCTGGAAGTCTAGAATTAAAAAGATGCCTGCTGTGATGACTGCTGCATTATAAAGGTCAAGATGCACACATGAGGAAGTATAAAAGAGAGGTACCATAAAAACAACTCTCACAATGACAGAAACTCTTTTACTATAAGAACCCTACTTCAGTGCTAAATTCATTAATCCACTATGATATGATGTAGACAATTCTTTTTTTTCTTTTTTTAATTTTTTTTAATGAATAAAGTCATAATTTTTATCCATGTGTACCCTTGTTCAAACTCCCATCTCCCTCCAGCCCCTTCCAGTCACTTTCTCTTCTCCATATAACTCTATAACCTCCCCGGCAAGAGCAAGAGGTCCCAAGGTCCCAGTGAGGCTTAGTTCAGCATCAACTTCCAGCAGATTCCCTTTTCTCACCCCAACATCAAGACTGGATCAGGTGCTCCTCTGGAGGGAGTGGGATCCAAGGTGTTTCAGATCCCAAGCTGTTCAGTGGTTGTGGTTTGCAGCTTGGGCATGCTTTGCTTTTTGCTTTTTCCTTTTTTGTTTAGAGTCCACTAATGAGTGAGTACATCCCCTGCTTATCTTTCTGGGTTTGTGATGCCTTGCTCTGGAGGATATTCTCCAAATCCATCCATTTGCCTGCAAATTTAGGATATCATTTTTTTCTTACTGCTGAGTTGTACTCCATTGTGTAGATGTACCACAATTTGTCAATCCATTCTTCAGTTGAGGGACATCTAGGTTGTTTCAAGGTTCTTGCTACTAAGAATAATGCTGCTATGAATATGATGTAGACAACTCTTAAAGGCCTCACCTTCAGCATTGTGACACTGGAAACCAAATTTCAACATATGTCTTTGAATTCTGAAGGGGCTTCAACCCCAACCTAAAGAGATGACATTCAAAGTCTTCAAGAGAATGTGGAGAACGCCAAATATAAAACGGAAGTTCTAATAAAGCAATGTGTCTATTCACACTACAGTGCTGTTATCCGTAATACCAGATAGAATCTAAAATTTTTCATTTGTTTCAAAGGCATGTGATACAGCTATTTTCTTCTCTTCTCTTCTCTTCTCTTCTCTTCTCTTCTCTTCTCTTCTCTTCTCTTTTGTTCTCTTCTCTTCTCTTCTTTCTTTCTAAAATAAGTCTTTTTTTTTTTAATCCATGTATCCCTTGCTCTCCCTCCTTTCCCCCTCCCAACCCCTACTGGTCATCATTCAGCCTCCCTCCTCCCCATCCCCCCATCCCCTCCCTGAAAAGGCAAGAAGTTCCAAGGTGGATCAGCTCAGCATCCACTCCAGGTAAGTCTGATTTCCTCATTCTAGTATCAAGACTGGGTTAGCTGTTCCTCTGGAGGGAATGGGCTCTGAAGTACCAGTTCATGCACAGAAATAGTCTGATCCTTCCCCTCTAGGCTCCCCTCGTAAACCCTATCCCCTTGCTCATGTAGACTCTCTTCCTCTGCTCTGCTCTCAGCTGGATCAGGAACTCAGCCTAGTGCTCAGCCATGTATCCCTGCCTTCACCTCTATTCATTGTTGGATGTAAGTTCAGTGATGGTACTTACAGTGACTATTTACTTGATTATAGAGGAAGTAAAATCTAGTGATTCAGCTTTTTATACCTAAAGGAAGGAGCTGTTTAGATCTAAAGACAAATTAGAGTTAGATGGAAAACTCCAATATGACGATATACTGTATATCAAATAAAAATTGCCTGAGGATCAGAGGACAAAGCCAGCCTTAGATTTAGCCATAGAGGTCAGCAGTGGTGGCACTGGACTTCAATCCAATCACTCTAGAGTTAGTCAGAGACAGAACCCTGTGAGTTCAAGACCAAGCAAAGCCAGGCAGTGGTAGCACACACCTTTAATCCCAGCGCTTAAAAATATACATCTTTTATTCCAGCTCTCTGTAGGCTGAAACAGGAAGTGATAAGGCTGGGCAGAAAAAGCAATATAAGGCAGGATTAGATAGGAGTTCCTCCCTGTTGTTTCTGTCCACTTCCACTATTTAGCCTGAGAAATCTTGGAGACAGGATCTACCTACTCCTTTTATCCTGAGGATTCAGTAGTGGTGAGAACTGGCTGTGGCTTGTTTCTCTTTCTAGCTGATCTTTCGGCTTTTCCTTGATATCTGCCTCTGAATTTTTATAAAAAGACTAATTAGAATTTGTGTTACACTCAAAACCACCACAACTTTTTTGACTCATAGGAAAAGCAAAATTTTTTAAGGATAGAACATATGATAGAAATACCAGGTTAAAGATCCATGTTGAATCAGAGTAAAGGTAAATTGAACAGAAGGAATCAGAGAATCAAGAAATGTAAGGGATTTCCAGGCCCGTTTAGGCCAGAAGTTCAGACCTTGCCCGAGACCTCTTTTTCCTCCAAAGAAGTGAATCAGATGCTTATATTAATTTCAAACTGTTTGGCCTAAGTCTCAAGCACATTACTAGCTAGCTCTCATCTTAGTTCAAAGTATTTCTACTATTCTATCTGACACGTGGTCCGGCCCATGGCTCACCTGGATTCACTACATTCTTCTTCTTCTGGGTCAGATGGAGACTGACTAACTCCGCCCTCCTTCTACCTGTCTCTATTCTGATCTTCCACCCACTTCTACGGTGCTCCACATAGGCCAAAACAGTTTTTTTATTTACAGAGAACAGTCCCATCACAAAGAAAGTTGTGAGGATGCTGTAGAGTTGATAAAATTTATTAATTCCCAAATGCATTTTTTTTTCTTATTTTAGAGTGTACCAAAGTCTGTTACTGAGAACATTATCCATAGAAACAACAGTGGATCTGATTCCAAATAAACATAACATTTTTGATGCACAAACAGCAATTATTATTATTATTATAGAAGTATTTCTATAATAAAAGTATTATTCTTGTAGAGTATTTCTTTATTATTAGTTCTGTGTAGAAATTCATATAATTTAAGGTATATGCTTACTTGGGAAGTTTATTAAATTTTTGTTGCTTAATAAGAGAAAGTTAGATCAATTGTATATCCTATAAAAGTACATCAACTTTAGAGGAACAATTAATTCTTTATAATTTCTAACAAGTAAAATATTTTATTATTAATTTTAAGAAGCAAAATTTCTTGTGATTGTCAGCATCGAAAATATTTCATTTCACTGAGGAATTTGATATGGGATTTGCATAGTAATTGGCAAATTCTGCATTGTACAGAAATTTACACACATGGAAATGACTATGATAGCCATGTTTTCACAGACTTGTGTAAAGCTATGATCAAAAACAATTTTTCTTTATTCTTTTAGGTTTTCATGTAATCATATCATAAAATGAGCTAATTAAACAATTTTTTTAAAAAACAAGAATACATTAAATTAATGCTAATTATTAGAAAATTTAAACAAAGTACTTTAACTTTTATTTCCTTTTAATTATAATTATAAGAAAGCTGTTGAATCTATAAATAAACCTCAATATATTTCTACAGTATTTGTTTATATAAAACAGCTTAGTTATTTTACATTAAGATCACAAAGGAATTTTTTTAAATTAACATTTAAGTAAAAATATAATAAAATATATAACTAAACAAAGTATTAAAAATATGTCATAACTTTGAATATTAACACAAATTAAACTGATAAATGGAAAAAGTTGAACATGCCTTTAATGTCTAAACTAACGTCAATTTTCCGAATATTTCCAGATTGCTGAGTCAGGAGCAGGGGCAGGTGGACTCTGCCCCTGACCACACCCACAGCTCCCGCTGAGGGAATTTGCACGGCTCCCCACTATGACCTCGAACTGAGCGGACCGACTACAGGGGTCTCTGAAGGGCGGATTCGGACCCTGCCCAGAGGTAAGGAGGGGTCACCGGGCCTCAGCGCCTGTATCCCGGCCTGGGAGGGAGAGTTGAGCTCCCATTGCTTATGGTTCCGCTTCTGGGACCAAGTGCTCTCTGCGGAGTCCCAGCACACTCTGGAGCAGGGGCAGGTAAACTCTGCCCCTGACCACACCCACAGCTCCTGCTGAGGGAGTTTGCACAGCTCCTAGACATGACCTCGAACTGAGCGGGCCAACAACTGCAGGGGTCTCCGAAAGACAGAATCAGACCCTGACCAGAGAGGTGACAGGAGGCACACAAACCCGAGTGCCACAACTGACCAGGACCCATCTAATCGTGAACCACTGAAGCCATGGGCAAACGTCAGTGCAAAAAATTACATAATAATACAAAGGACAACATGGTAACTCCAGAAGAGAGTGGCGATCTTACAAATACAAGACCTGAACTG
>PVIH01028042.1:0-15843 GCA_004025045.1 Sigmodon hispidus | reverse complement strand
TATTTCAGCTTTTATTTCAGCTTTTATTTCAGCTTTTAGTTCCTGGCATGTTTCTTTCATAGATTTGTTCATCTCTTCCAATTTTTTGTTTGTATTTTCTTCTATTTCTTTAAGGCTTTTTTTCATATCTTCTTTGAGAGCTTCAATGAACATCAAAAAGGAATTTTTGGTGTTGCTTCCTTCTGTTTCCTCTTCATTGGTCAGTTTAGGCCTTGTATTTGTAGGATCACCATTCTCTTCTGGAGTTACCATGTTGTCCTTTGTAGTATTATGTAATTTTTTGCACTGACGTTTGCCCATGGCTTCAGTGGTTCACGATTAGATGGGTCCTGGTCAGTTGTGGCACTAGGGTTTGTATGCCTCCTGTCACCTTTCTGGTCAGGGTCTGATTCTGTCTCTTGCCCCCTCCTGACCTCTGGGCGGGGTCTGAATCTGCCCTTCAGAGACCCCTGTAGTTGGTTTGCTCAGTTCAAGGTTGTGACGGGGGTTTCCCTCAGCAGGAGCTGTGTATTTGGTCAGAGACAGAGTTTACCTGCCCCTGCTCCAGAGAGCGCTGGGATTCTGCAGCCAGCACTGTGTCCCGGAAGTGGCACCAGAAGCAATGGGAGCTCAACTCTCCCTCCCAGGCACTGAGGCCTCTTGCCCCCTCCTGACCTCTGGGCGGGGTCTGAATCTGCCCTTCAGAGACCCCTGTAGTTGGTTCGCTCAGTTCGAGGTCGTGGCGGGGGTTTCCCTCAGCAGGACCTGTGTATGTGGTCAGGGACAGAGTTTACCTGCCCCTGCTCCAGAGAGCGCTGGGATTCTGCAGCCAGCACTGGGTCCCGGAAGTGGAACCAGAAGCAATGCAACCATTTATTTTCTAAGATACCTGTTGAAAGTACCTAGTGTTAAGTTTATTTAAGCTCTCAAATCATTCTGAATATCAGATATCTATCATACTCATTCTTTTTAACCTCTGTAAAATAACCTGAGAAGATATTACTGAACATTTTGAAATAAATTTGTGAAGCCCAAGGATGTTTAAAAATCTCATATCACTTCTGAGTTGAAACTAGAAAGAAAACTTGACTTTTAACTCAAGGTGGCTTTTCATAATATCACACTGTCATTTGTCCCAAAAGAATGCTGGAATAAACTAGCTGGGCAAAGGCAATCATGTAATAAATTTCAAAAATAAATAAAGAGATATTAAATTGTCGCCTCTAATTTTTGTTCTCCAGTCATATGTTTTATCTCGGGATAGCAAATTGTTTACAAGCAATTACAGTAATTAAGCATAAATATACCCCAGTGAGGCAAATATTATTATCCACTTTTTAACAGATGGGAAAGCAGAAGTAAAGAGATTCATAATGACCTGCCCAAGGCCAAATAGGGTGTCTGCAGCAGTGCAGACAGGGAGTACCCAGGTATGTGAGCATCTCAAAGTTGTCCATCAACCTCTGGATGACCTATTCTCATTCAAGAATGCTTGACATTCTACAAAAAGGAAAATGGACATAAGAGATGCAAGTGGCTAGTGGCAATGCCAATGAGAGAGATGTCAGAAGGAACAGCCACTATAAGAGACAGGGTTTTACATAACCCATTACCTACTAGGCATTGAGACAAGGCTGACATTTATCAAAAGGGACCATTGTCAGGGTTCCTTTTTTGTTACTGTATTAAAATACCCTGACAAAAGCAACATAATATAGAGAGAATTTGGTTTGGGCTCTCAGTTCAAGGTAGAATCCATTTTGGCCAGGAAGTAATGGTGGTAACCGTATAAGGCAACTGGTCATATTACATCTGCTTTCAGAAGAAGGAAGGCATGAGTACACCCATGATGCTCAGTTCACTCTCTGTAGATGATGCTCCTGGACCTCTTGTTGAAATTTATCTTCTAACAACAATTAAAGTTATCAAGGCCATCTCCTACAGGCATGTTCAGAGGCCCACCTCCCAGTTGGCTCCAATGTCCTATTTCAATAACAAGACCAACCTCCATAGGCCTCTCCACTAAGCAATAGAAAAAGTCACTGATAGCGCACAAGAGAGTCAACTCTAAGAAATAAGAAGGCCCTAGAATTTTTCTCAGCTTTGTGTCCTCAGAATGAGCCTAAACATATAAAAAAGGATAATCCTTGAAACCACCCACTGAAACAATGTTCTCATTAATTTTCCTTCCAGAAATAAATTGAAACTTGTGAGTCAAATGCATAGTTTCATTAATAAAAACAAAAATATTACATCCAGAGAAATTAGTGAAAGGCAAGAACACTAACATCCCATAGTGTGTCTATCTGCCTGTTATCATACTTGACAGAGAGTTTGAATTCTAGTAGAATGTTGTAAACCTAGCAGACAGGACTGAAGAAAAGGTTCTGAGTTAATGAAGCAGTCCTGAGATGAGAGGTTCTTGGGAAAGTCTTCTGCTCTGCTACTGAAATCCAAAGCAGTTAAGTTCAGCAAATTCTTCTTTGATTTTTCTGCTGAATTTTTGGAGTGTGATTCTATCTACATTTGACATCACTTATTATTATACTATAGACACAGCTTGAAATAAAATCGCTTCTCTGCCTTTTGGCTAAGATCAAGTGTAATAGAGGTAATTTAAAAGTTTTCTCAGACAACTTTAGAAAGTTGTATGTATGGGACAAAAAAAGTATCCATATGCTCATTTATATTTTAAAGATTTTTTTAAAATTTATGTCTATATGTCTGAGTGTATCTACTGTCAAGTGGCTGACCTACACTAACATCTACTTAAATCTTATTTTTTTTTCTCTGTTTAAATCAGGTGGAAATTCTGAAAACTTTAAGGTTTAAGATGTGAAAATCCCCAGTTCTTCTCTTTGCTTGTTCCACCTTCCACCTCATAGGTGATGGGAGACTGCATTGGCCCTTTGAACATTAACACTCAAGAGTCTGGGTTTTAGTTGACTGATTTCTGCATTCTCCCAAACAAATTACTTCTGAGTAAAAATATTTCCCTAAAGACACTAGAGCTAGACAGGTATCAATGCTTCTTTCACCTTCAAACACAAGTAGCTAGCAAGTAATAGTGTCGTTGCTTTTTACCTTACCAGAGATGGGCAAACCTTATTGGAGACCATTACAAACCCCAGTAGTCAGATGATCCATGCCTATTCCCAACCAATCCACACACACTTCAACAGTGCAACCATACATTCCTCTTCTGAGAAGTCAAAAACCTATTTCTCACAAAAGAGAGTATCTGCTCCTTGTCCAACTGGAGTTGCCAGACTTTTAATATGACATCTAAGCAGAGTCTAGATTTTCTTCAATCCCAGGTTTCAGTTCCTCGACACTGGATCAGATTTATGTGGCCCATTGATTTCCAATGTCTCTGAAGTCATGAGTACTGCCCTGTGACACCCTCAACTCTCTGAACAGGTGGATCTCCCTGCACACCACCCTTCACAATCTCCCACTTTGGCATCTGGGGGTTCCAGAGGTTAGTGCAAATAATTATGAGGCTTTAAATCATTTCTTTCAAAACCAATTGTCATATTTTTGTTATTTGATATCTTAAATTTTCTTTATATTTCTTTTGTCCTAAACAATGAAGCTATGACTTTGGAGAACATAAAATTAGCTTTTTCACTGAGAAACCAGGGAGGATGGCTTGTTTATTATTTCATTTTGTTTATTGGTTTATGAAGGTTAGTTTTTTTATTTGTTCTTTAAGCTACTCCATTGTGTATATATCTCCATTTTTATCACCTGAATACCAAGTACATCTAAGAGTCTAATATCTTCTGAGTCTCTGCAGTTTTTCCACTCAAAAGAAGCTCTTCCCTATGAGCTGACTCTGGTATAGGAAAGTCAAGGTAGTCTTTAGTAGTTCTCAGTCAACTAGATAATTTGGAAACAATGCCCCTTTGCCAACATATTAATAGTCCTTTAGAGGACATGTAATTCTGGTCATGAGCCCATTGAGCCTATAAGGATAGATATGTGGGGTGTGTGTGTGTGTGTGTGTGTGTGTGTGTGTGTGTGTGTGCGCGTGTGTGTATGTTTATGGCAGCTGGTGTCATGATCAGTCATATTGAACCAAAAGTATTCAGCAAAGTAACTGGTGATCTTGGTAGAATGGCTCTCACTCTTGCATTCTCTACTCTTTCTTAGCAAAGATTTGGTGGGTAATAGTGCTTTCTCTCCCCTCCCAATATGGGCCCTGTTCCCTCTGCTATTGGTTTAAAGTCCTCTGGCCTTCTATATGGTAAAACACTAGCATCTTTTAATCTACAGCTTATTAAACACCCACCAGCCACACTCACCATGGTGCTTCTCATATCCCTGCTGTGTTGAATTATATCTTCTAAGTTTCTATACTGTAGGTTGTTCTGCATGGATAGCAATAATAGGGGAGTATGTGGCACTTCGAATGTCTCCTGATTTCCAGCTCATTAGTGAACAGAGAAAATGGAGTGCTCTGAGTTTTGCACTGGGCAATACTAACAGCCTTCCTTAATTTTACAAGTTTTAAGTACTGTAGTTATCTAGACTAAAAATGAAAGTAAATTTGAACTGATTTTTACTAGTATTTTTTTATTTAAAAAGGTTTTACTCATACCCTCCACTGCTCATTTTTCCTTCCTTCCTCCCTATTCTCCCTCAGCCTTCCTCCAACCCCACCCCCATCCATTCCCCAGGGAAGGCAAGGAATTCCAAGGTAAGTCACTTCAGTCTTGGCAATCAAATTGAGGTAGACCCAAGTCTGTCCCCCAGTATCAAGGCTGAGTAAGGTGTTCCTGTGTAAGGAATGGACTCCAAGAAGCCAGTTCATGCATCAGGAATAAACTCTGGTCCTACTGCAAGAGACTCTACAAAATGCCTACACCATTTGACTGTCATCTACATTCAGAGGGTTTAGTTCTTTTCAATGAAGGTTCCTTAGCAGCTGTTTCTGATTTAGTGAGCTCTCAATAGCTCAGGTCAGCAGTCTCTGTGGGTCTCCTCCTCAGGATCCTGATCCCTTTGCTCATATACTTACTCTCCTCTCTCTCTTCACCAGGAGCTCAACCTCGTGCTTAGCTATAGATCTCTGCTTCCACCTCTATCTATTGTTGGATGAAGGTTCTATAATGTCAGTTAGGGTGGTCATTCATTTGATTATAGACGTCTCTACTACTTCTTAGAGCCCTAGTCAGGGACATCTTGTGGGGACTTGGAGGCTTCCCTAGCACCTGATTTCTTTCAAACCCCACATTGGCTTCTTCTATCAAGATGTTCATTTCTTTTTTTCCCTTTCTGTTCCTCCTCCTGCTCAACCATCTCCTTCCCTCATGATTTGTTCCCATCTCTCCTTGCTCACTCCCTGTTATGACCCCAATTTTCTTGGGAAATCTCTATTTCCTCTTCCCAGAGTGATCCCTGGATGTCTCTCTTAAGTTCATTTTGTTATCAGGCTGTTTAGGGGTTGTGGTTTGCAGCCTGGATAGTCTTTGATTTTTGTCCAAAATCCACTTATGAGTGAGTACATATCATGTCTATCTTTCTGGACCTGTGTTACCTCACTCAGGATAATACTCTCCAACTCCATCCATTTGCCTGCACATTTTAAGATGTCATTTTTTTTAATTGCTGAGGAGTACTCCATCAAGAAATTAGAGGCCAAAACCCCAAATAATCCAATTAAAATTGGAGTTCACAGCTAAAAAGGTATTCTCAGCGGAATTACAAATGACACTTAAAAATTGCTCTATATCTTTAGCCATCAGAGAAGTGCAAATCAAAACAACTTTGAGATACCATCTTATACCTATCAGAATGGTTAAGATAAAAAACAAAGATGACAGACAGCCTATGCTGGAGGAGATGTGGAGCAAGGGAAATACTCCTCCATTGCTGGTGGGAGTATAAACTTGTATAGCCACTTTGGAAAGCAGTATGGAATATGATGGTTCCTCAGAAAACTGGGAATCAATCTCCCCAATGATCCAGCAATACTACTATTGGGCACATACCCCAAAAAATGCACATTCTTACCTCAAGGGCATTTGCTCTACTATGTTCATAGCAGCATTATTCTTAATAGCCAGAACCTGGAAACAACCTAGATGCCTCTCAACTGAAGAATGGATTAACATCATCTCATTTTCTAATATCAAGCACAAAGTCCTATGTTAACCACACAGAAAAAGAAATAAATGGATTACAGACATTATAAGACTTGTAAGATGATCATAATAGATGTGCTGCCTTGAAGGCTTTTAAAAATTTTTAATTTCTTTATATATTTATTATCTGGTGATTTTACATTATACACCCTATCTAACTCAGTTATCAGACCTCTCAGATTCATGTCCACTCTTATGATCTCCCCATTTACAAAAACACCCATTCATGCTGCTCATTTACTTACTGGAGCACAGTTAAACTCCCTGTGGCCAAACCCTTAAAGAAAACAAGGCTTTCCTCACCCACGCCCCTGCCAGAGGCCATCAATGCACTGTGACATTTAACTATGTTCTAGCCTTAAGCTCTTTTGTACAACAATCTCTCTCCATTGTTTTTAGACTTTTAAAATTTACATATCTATTTATTTATTTTGGTGGTGGAAGGTTTTAAACTTTGAGGCAAGATTCAGTTTCACTAAACTAGAAGTTCATTTTGTAAAGTGGCAAATGTAAAAATTGCTGGGATGGCATTGTTTATTTAATGCAGCTTGGGGTCACATGGTAAAAGTGATCTGATTGCCACTTTGTCCAGCTTTATCTGTGCAGTTTACTTTCCCAGTGGCACATGTAATCATGTATGTACTAACTTCCAGTTGATATCTGCTGCAGGGAGCATCTTAGAGCTGGATAATCACAACATAGCTGATCATGGATAAGGAAATGCTGATGACCCACATCCTTTGTGGTATTTTTCCCCTTGCTTATGTATGACCTACCTAATATTTCTCATTAATTTTTTAAGCAATATTGCATCTTTAGTATGTAAGCTGTCACTAGAAACAGAGTTCTAGTCCAGTATTTTCACTATTGTTCACACATACCATCCTTTAGCTTCCCGCACTTCAAAGATAAGATTAAACAAATATCTCTTAGAAACATGAAAACTAACTTCTGTCTACAGAAATTGAAAGACAGTAGATGAACCTTTATTTTCTATCAGTTGGGAAAGCTTCAAATCAGGCAGAACCCTCAATGATGTACTATATTTTAAATTTGAATAAATAAAAAACACTGCATTTATCTACAAATATTGACTTTTAATAATCTCTAACCATGATAAAAATAAGAACTAAATATAAATCTGGTGAAAGTGAGTATTTACAATGGAGTTTCCATGGTCTAATTCACATTTCAGATTTCTATATTTTCATTCCATGATTAAATAAACCAGAAAATGGCATCTGGAGTTCTGTACTATAACTCAGTATCTAAAGTTGAAATTGTCTTTGTTTACAACATGTCTTTTTATTCTCATAGAGCGCTTAAAAATATCATGTCTTTCTTGAAAATAGGCATTTATACTTATTTTATTCCTATATCCTGTCATTTCCTGCTTTTCCATGGCCCATGGGGATTTTCTATCTCTGCACTTAAGGATTCCTTTGCCATACTCACTAAAAATGTTCTTAAACTTGACTATTTCTAATTTGTCAGTTCTTCACCAGTCAGTCCAAAGAAGCATAAAATGTCACCTGTCTCATCTGTCACTGTGTATACATCTGCATGTGTGTGTGCATGTATGTTACTGTATTTATCTGATTTGCTGTTCCTGACTTCCCTGAGTTTGATTCAGATCTAAATCTTCCTCATCTCCTAATTTATTTCAGTCACTCTTTGAGTGTGCAGGAGCTGAATTTCTCAGGTAGATTTCTCTGAAAAGACACCATGCTCTGGTAATTCTATAAGCAATTATCATCCTAATAACTTGCAAATTCTGGTTTGTATATTCAGTGCATGTCTAGTGCCAGACATAGGTCCATTTCTTAACAAAGTTCTTGACTCTTTTCTTTCATAAGTCTTCCCAAGGGAGTAGAGGTAGTTTGGCACTTATAAAAGGCCTAGAAATAATGGGGTATGATACTTTGGCCTGGTTTGCTACCCTCAAGATAAATCTCTCATGGCTCAGCACAGCATCAAAAGCATTTGTTTCTTTTTTTATTACCATCAAAAATACTTTAGCAAAAACTAAAACTACTAGTTTCTTATTCTTGAAGTATTATATTAAGTCCATCATGGTTATTACAGCAGGACCTAATACTATTGTTTATTATTTTTAGAATGTTATTTCAGATATCTTTCACAGTTGCAGATGATATTGTGGACTAGAGGAAATACTAACAAAATCAGAAGTCATTTTAATATGAATAATATAGGTAATAGATACAACAGGATTCTAGAGAAGAAATGGGACAGTAATAAAAGACACCAAGACATATGAAGCCTAGGGGACTAAAGGAAAGAAACTGAAGAATAGTAGAATAGCCTGAGCCAGAATGTATGATCTATGTTGGAAACAGATCACAGACCATACCATAGGGAAGGCTTATAGCAGAGAACCCTAAAGGTCTATGCATATGCAGTCAGGACATGAATGATTTATTATTATTATTATTATTATTATTATTATTATATCAATTTTTAATGTTTGAAATTGAACTAAAATTAGATTTTTTCTTATCTCCCTTTAGCCCCTCTTTCAAGCCTCTCCCATGTTTCCCCAACTTCAAGCCTCTTTTTCTTTGATTATTATTGTCATATAAATACATGCACATATACATATTTAGATGCATGTGTGTATGCATACATATATATGTATGTTTATGCATTACCACAATTTTTATAGTCCACTTTTGTTGTTTGTGTATATATGATTGCAAGGATGATCACTTTGCACTGAACAATCAAAAAAGGGGTTTATTCATAGGAGGGGGTAGTTTGCCTTCTTTCAGTAGTCATTAGGCATTTGTAGTTCTTTATCTAGTGGTTGGATTCTAAAACCCTTTTTCTACTTTCGCATTGGCATATCTGTTTATATTGCTATTTTGGGGTCTGGTTTATGCAGTAATTACTAAAAGACATAGTTTCATTGCCAACTTCTTGGTATTTTGACTCTTATTATCCTCATACCACCTCTTCTATAATATTCCCTGAATCATAGATGCAATATAGAAGTATCTGTTGGAACGGGCTGTCCGTGGTATACTGATCTCTGTATCCCATGCAGTTGTGGTTTTCTGTGATGGCCTCCATTTGCTGTAAAGAGGGGCTTGTTTTGATTGGACATGGTAGCGACAGATATCTGTGGTTATAGGGATTAAGATTTTGAATATGGTAAGGAATTATGCTGATCTAGCAAAGTGATTGTAGTAGATTCTTTTCCAAGGTCCATACCCTCCCTGGCTTTGGGAAGCTGGGAGGATTTACAGTATCAAGTATTATTTCTCTTCTGTTGATTAGACATGTTTAGCATGCAACTGGTCACCAATGAATGACATTTGAGTTTTTACACCCTTATGTGTAAGATATTTAAGTTGCACTGTCTGCTTCCACTTCAACTAGAAAATAAAATGAAACACATAGCCACTCAAGTCCCTTATCCTGAGATTACAATTTCCTTGGTATGAGAGCCTATGTTATCAGATGCTCAGTTAGTCTTTATTGGTCTAGAAAACGGATCTCAGGCCCATACAACCTACCATTTCTGTGGCTCAAACAAAGGATTGTAGTGCTATAGCTCTGCATTCTGGAAGGCTGATATAAAGAGGCTGATAGTTAAGTTGTTCTAAAGTCTTTCTCCTTAGTTTGCAGTTGATGACTTCTGCCTGCCTCACACATGACCTCCTCTTTTGTGCCTATCTCCTAATGTGTTTATTCTTGATTTTATCAGGATACGAGTTATACTAGATTGTACCACAGCCTTATTCTAGCAAAATTACCTGTGGAAGAGTTGTTCTATAATCACATAGACAGCCCAAGTACTGATATTTAGAATTTTAAATGAGATATTTTTTGGGGGAAGGGCAGAGTCCAGTCCATACAATGGAACTAATATTCTATGATATGACAGGTTCCAAATCTTTATAAAAGTGAATGTCTTGAAGCTTTATCTGATAGTTTCTTCATTGCACTCAGCGCTTCTGAGCATGACATAACTCAGAGCTGCTGCCTAGGCTTAGCACTTTGTAGCTCACATATCTAAATATCCTCCCTCTCTTTCCTGGCACTATCCAAACAAAAGGAAAGTACAAGCAAGTATCTATCTTTTTTATAGTTTGCATATTGTACATAATATTTTCCTTAGTAGTCACATGTGCTTCATCTTAGCCTAATTTCTCTTGAGAAAAATGGGAACAAAAGAGTGAGATTTGGAGTTGATCTCTGTCCCAAGGGTGATTCTAGAACAAAAACATAATGCTAGAAGAAAATACATGAGAAAATGCACAACAAAGAACACAAATTTCTGTTTCAGCAACCTAAGGGTAAAATGAGGTCACATTAATATTAATGGTAATTTTTTTCTTGTCTGGCATACAGTCACACCTGTAGAGCTGTAGATTCTTACACCTTTTTTTTTTTTTCCTGGCTGACACTGCAAGATCTTTGAAAATCTCTCAGTTAATTTTGGACAGTTTTATAATGAGTCTCACCTTATTTTTGTTCAGGAAAAAATGTATATCTGTACTTTTTTTCAAGGTTCCAATAGAGGCCATTGGCTTGGAATGTGGAGGCACTATTTCTTTACCATGACAGCAAATGCATTTCTTGGGAGATTAATACTTCCAGGCTCTCTATTCTGCTCTCCAATATCCATCCCTTCCATGCTTTGCCAGGCTGTCCCTTGACACCAATGAAAGAATTTTATCTCTCCTGATCAGTCTGCCTTTGGTCAGCACACAGACAAGAAGTCAGCTATACTGCTCTCCAAGATCACATGTAGCTCTTACAAAAGTGGCCCCTGAAACTGGAGGAATCAATGTACTCCACTCTGCCCTCTTCAAACTTAGTACTCAGATCTTCAGTTAAAACAATTCATGGAAATAGATGGCTGAATGAAAGAGTATAAATGGTAATCAAGTGGTTGTGTCCTTTTATAACCAAAGTCCATTACTGTCTACCTGATTTTCATTATATTACTTTTACAAAGTAAAATGCATTCTTTCAATGTGCAAAAAGTGACAGGAATTTTTATATAATAGACATTGCCATTTCAACATTACTTATTAATGCCCTACCAACTGCCTTATGACAGAATAAAACATTCAATATTTATTCCAAACAATTTCCTAAGATTATAATAAATTTAATTATCAGATATTTTGAGCATATGCTATGTACAAGGTACTGTGTAAAATAGAAATCAGTGGTATCTGGGTAAGAAAATCTTCATCTTATCTGAAATAAACAGTTTTCCTTAAACAATCAATGGTCAATAATATGATATTTTTTTGTAGATACAAGGACTCACCTGTTTTTTAAAGACTGTCAGAATCAAAAATAAATGAGATACTCAAACACAACTGAGTAGTACAGAAATCTCATACCTGTGGCAAATGAAAGTATCAGCCTTCCACCATGAGTCACAAGGACTATGGCTCTTGCAGGCCATCATTCAGGTAAGTTAGGCTCACAGCATAGCCAATGTAAGTCCTTAGTTTCCTGTCTCAAATAAGCATATTTGAGATTTCAGAATAATCTTCTGCAAGGAGGAGAAACTGCTAAAGATAAATAATCAAACTAGTATGTATTAAACTGATGACTGAATGATTATTCAATTTGCTTGTTGTATAGTGTACAATTAGAACCTGATTTTAGAAGAAGTTTCCTACATATAGAATGTTGTTTTCTATATAAATGTGTATTTGAAGATTCTTTTTTAAAAATATGGTTTATAATATTCAAAAATAAATAACACCAAAAAGTCAACAGTGAACAAAAGGAATCTGTAGTTTCCTAAGGCTTTACTAGGAAAAGTGGCATTAGATCCTTTGGTAATCCATATAGCAGTGATTATTACCTTAAACCAATTGGGAAAATCAATAATCACAATGACATATAGGTTTAATAATATGTTGAAAAAGGAAGGGTTGGAAAACATGAAGGTAGATCAAGAGATATTACCCACCTAAAAAGCACCAAACATTTCCTAACAGTCTATGAAGTTGCTATGAAAATATCTAACTTATATTTGACTTAAGTTGCTGAAGAAAGTGACAGAAGGTGCAGTCAAATATTTGAAAGGAAAAAAGATGCAAAACTGATAAGCAAGCTCAAATTAAAGATCTAAGAATTCCTGTGATTCCTAATAAGAAAAATCAAAATGAACAGCTTGTAGAATGTTAGAATCCCACTGCTAAAAACAAAAATAATAAACAGTAAAGCAACTAGTTCAGGGTGTAAGGGGAAATATCTCACATAAAAGCATAAAAGGATGACTATGTTATCAGAAACAATGAAACACAAATGACAGTGAAATGATTCATTTAAAGTATACACACACACATGACAGAATCCCCACATCTGCTAAAAAAATTCATTAAAAATAAAGATGATATCAAGTCATCCTGAGATACATAAAAACTGGGGAAAATGCAGTTGTATGAATGTCTAAATGGGGAGGATTTTAGAAGTTTTTACTGAATGCAAAATGCACTAGATAGAAATTCAGTTTGTTTTCTAGGAAGAGAAGACGGGATGAAAAGTTGAATCAGAGGAAATTGGGTTGGAGTTGTGGGAGGAGAAAAAGGTGATCAGAATATATCAGATAGAAATTTTTCAATTAAATTCAGCTTCAATGTGTCACTAGAAATAGCATGTGCGTAAATAAAAATTTTGTAGTTATTTTTTTTTAATCAAGATTAAAAAAAAGATGAATGGCTATTACTGTAATGGATGGTGTTTATGATATGTGTCTATGTAAAGGACTTGACTGTAGCAGAACAGAGCATGAAGCTAGGGTACCAGTGCTTTGAGGCAATTGCATGGTACCGGACATTCTAGTATATTAACTCTAAAGCACATAAAAGTCACCATCAACCAATTGAAAAATAGAAAGAAAAATTCTAACAATTTTAGGAGGCAAATACTAAAACTCAATGATTTCAAAACAAGAAAAGAAAAACAACCATAACAGTAAGTTGTAAAAATAAACGTTACCAAACTTTTCACCTGATGACATGTATTATGGATGATGGCCTCAAAAACATGGTAGGTAATTGATTTTTGACAAAGTCTTGAAAGAAGCTCATTCAAATTCTTTCAACAAGCTGTGCTCATTTAGTTGCTTAGGAATATTTCTAAAGGCAGAAGAACAAAGGAAGACAGAGAAAGGGAGAAAGAGAAGTAAGAAGGATGGAAAATAGATGAAGAGAACTGTTACTAGAATAACGAAAATGAAAAATAAAACAAGCCCTTAAAGCTACAAAATTTATTCAGGCTTTACAGTATTCCACAGAATGAGTAAAGAGAATTGCTGTAAGTTTAGGACCAGCCTGAGCAGCAGAATAACTACTAGGCCAGTCTGAGTTAGAAAGTAATAGTATTTCAAAACTCAAATAAATGGACATCAAGATTGTTCAGCAAATAGAAGCTCTTGCCATGAAAGCATGATGATAGGGGTTTAAATACCTAAACACAAGGTAAAACTGAATCCCTAAAGCTGTCATTTGACCTCCATGTGCCATGAAAAGCATGTACCTACACCTACACATACATACTTACACACCACCACCATCACTGTCACCACCATTATCATCATTATCCTAATATATAAAAAATTAAATGAATAAATATATATCCACACACATTTATAAAACTCATAATTCTGACAGAAATAACATAAGAGAAAACTGTGGAAAATTAATTTAATTAAAGATTTCTTTGCATGTGTCATTAACAATGCATATTTAAGAAAAATGTATCAATTTTATCTCATCAAAATTCAAAACTTCTTTTCAAAAGACACAATTACGAAAATGAAAAGGCAAACTAGAACAAAGCACTTCCACAAATTGGGAGAAAATATTTGAAGTTTTTTAATAAAGGGTTTGAATTCTATTGCATATAAAAAGACATGAAACTAGGAAAGGAACTTCTGAGTTATCTGGAGGAAGGTGGAGAGGTAAATGGAAATGCATATTATGAAAAAAAATTATTAATTCTTAAAATTCTCAAAAATACAAAATACAAAAACAACATTTAAAACTCATTAGCAAAAAAATATAATAAACAGAAAAGCAAGTGATTTCAATAAATATCAGGACCAAATAAAACAAAGGATAGTTAGTGCTAGACAGATGATTCAGTGAATAAGAACTTACTGGCCTTACAAAGGACATGAGTATGATTTCCAATACCCATGTTCAGTGGGTCACAAACACCTGTAGCTTCTACCCTAGGAAATATGGCATTCATGTATACCTGAAGACAAGACACATACACACATACATGCACACACACATACACACATACTATAAGAAATTAAAATATTTAAAAATTAAAAATTATAACAGCAAAAAGAACCACAAGAGAGTTTCAATGTCACCAGTAATTAACAAATACAAGTTGAGATGAAATATCAATGCACCCTATTATAAATTATTCCAAGCAGCAATAATGGTGAAGAAGAGATAAATTTATAATTATTTATATTTTCAAAATAATACCAACTCTTATTAATTTCCTAAAGAGTGGGATATGCACTGTGTCACTCCATCATTCCATACCTCAGCTTTTACCCCCAAGGAAAATGAGTAGAGCTGTGCATAGAAACATTTGTGGATTGTGCATGGTTGTATTTGTGATAATCAACATCTGGAAATGACTCAAATCCACATGGACAGAGCAGTGTGTAAACAAATTATTCAGACAGATTGCTACTCAATAAAAGTAACAAATAATTTGCACCAACCATGGTGAAGCTTGAGATAATTAGAGTGAAAGACACATACAAGAGTATAGATTATGTACCTCACTTATAAAACTTCTACAAAATACAAATAAACTAATCACTAGTGACTAACAGCAGATTAGTGGTTGCCTGGTGACATGAGAGGCACTCAAAAGAATGAGAAAAAAATCCCCAGAGGACATGAAGAAACATGGAGAATGACACTTTCCTGGCCTTCATGGTGGTGCTAACACATTTAAAAATCAAATCAAATGCTTCCTACACATACAACTTACCTCATGTTAATTATATCTTAGTTGAAAATGTTTAAAAAGGGAAAAGTATATTCATAGGAATACTGCCCATGAAAGCAAAACTCTATGTTCTGGAAATACCAATCAATGCTAGATAAATTACTAATCAGTTAGCATACATCAATAAAAATGAAAAAAACCTATAACACTAAGAACATGGATGGAACTTTGTGACACACTTTTGTTAATTATCAGATCATAGAAACGTAAACAATATTGTTACCATTGGAAAAGACAAAGATAAAGGTGATTATATAGCATTTTTACAACTATCCATAGCAACTGTAAATCCTAGTAAATAACGTGAAAAAGAAGCAGCTACAGAGTCCAGATTTACAGCTGTGAGCTGAAAGCAAGGCAGGCACACTGTAACAGCACTTTCTAGTCAGGACTGCCAATCTGCAAATAGTGACACAGACACTTAATATTTATGAAAGCTTGGCCTTAGCTTAGGCTTTTTCCCAGCTAACTCTTCTTAACCTGTCTCTAACAATCTACAGTATGCCATGTGGCTCGGTTACCCTTGTTCTGTATCATAGCATGTCTTCTTTCTTTAGTCTTTCTTGCTGGTATCTTGTCTCTCCTTTTTTGTCTTCCCTCCCCTCCCCTCCCCTCCCCTTCCCTTCCCTTCCCTTCTCCTCTCCTCTCCTCTCCTCTCCTCCCCTTCCCTTCCCTT
>PVIH01028041.1:0-15844 GCA_004025045.1 Sigmodon hispidus | reverse complement strand
GGATGGAAAAAAAAATTCAGAGGGAAAGCTGAACACAAAGAAAATATATGTGTAGTAATCTTATTTGCATTTCCACCCTTGATAAGCCATGCTTATGATTATTATCCTCTGTATAGTTATTGTTAACTCTTCGGCATTTTTAAATTCTTTTTACTGTTTTTTTGATAAATACAAAATAAAGAAGGAAAAAAAAGAAAAACAGCAAAAAAAAAAAAAAAAAAAAAGAAAAACGAAAAAAGTAAGCAAAAAGCCTGGGGGAAGTTAATATCATATCTGATAAAAACCCATTTTTAAATTAAATTGTTCTTTTGATAATAATGGATTTAGACATTTTTCTCATAATATATCCACATTATAGCTTCCCCCCCCATATTCATTCATCCCTGTTCCTATTTCCACTACTGTCTAGATCCATCCCCTTCCTATCTGCTGTATCAGCATCTTAAATTCATTTTACTGTTTTTCTTGATAAATACAAAATAAATAAAGAAAAAAAAAGAGTTTCAAGAGATAACAATCAAACCTGGCAAAATAAAATATGATGAGATAAAACAAAACTAACATGTCAGAGTAAGTCAAAACAAATAAAGAGAAATAGATGAATCATAGAAAAATCTTAAGAAATAGATATAGACACAGAAACCCACTCAATAGCCAAACTCTGGAATCGTATAAAAACCCTAAACTGGAAGCTGTAATCTCCATCCAAGGATCCATGCAGGCCCTAGGCATGTTGTGTGTTCTCTGTGAGGTCATATGTGCATCAATTATGTTGGTTTAGGGAATCTTGTTTCCTTGGTGTCCTTTATTCCCTCTGGCTCTAACACTTTTTTTTTTCCTTCTTTATTTTGTATTTATCAAAAAAAAAAAAAAAAAAAAAAAACACAGTAAACTCTTTAAAGCCCTTCTTGTGCAGAGTTCCCTAAGACTTTATGGTAGAGATTTTATGGAAACAATACCACATAACTCATTGAACATGGAAAGTTGTGCATGTGTCCACATAGGGCTTTCATACCTCTGTGCTAATGTCTGCGGTAGAATGGTAGCCTACACAATACTGAAAAAGAAAAAAAGCCAACCCAATTGCAATCACTTTGATAAAAGCCAGCAAGATATACTAGTGAAATATGGCACAAAACTTGTACGTGTATCCCACAAATGTTTGATTTGAAATAAAGCCCATTCTATCAGATGGGAACCATATCAGGTAGTATTTGTGCTACTGTATATATGCATAGTATATATGCACCCTAGACCAAATAGTTCAGTGACTTAGGGAAAATTGAATATGTAAAGAATTTTTATAATTCAAAAGTAAGTAAACAAATTGTACTGGATGATTTTATGTCAACTTGACAATAACTGAAAGTTATTTGATCAGAGGAAACCTCAATTAAGAAGATGCCTCCATTAGAAGAGGCTGCAGGCAAATATACAGGCTGTTTTTTTAATTAGTGACTTGTCTAGTGTCCAGTTGATTCCATGACAAAATAATTTGCTTTTATTTTATGGGACCTTTTATTCTTAAGATAATGTGTATATGTCAGAAGAAGCATGATGGTGCTGAATCTAAACACAATAGAATTCTAAAGAGCATCTAGCTGGTGGATAAAAACATTTCTAGAAGTTACAGCCATACAGTATTTTCCCATAGGCTATAAATAATACATTCCTTTGGTGTTTAATCCAATGCTGACAAGAAGAGTAATGAGTTGACATCCATATTGAGAATATTAACTACATTTCTAGCTATTGTTGCATCTAGATCTTTAGGGCTTTATTTATAGATGGCAATAAAATAAAAAAGAAATGAATATATTGAATCTTAAGCTATAAACAAAATAATGTATGGTAAAGGCTTCAAAATATTTTATCTGTGCAAACGAGGCCTGGCCTGATTAATAAGCCTGGTCTGAAGAAAGTACAGCTTAATTATGGAGAAGGTAGCCATAATTTCCTGTTTGTGAATTTATTGCATTGCAAGTAATTGAGATCCTGAGGTTGAATATTATTTAGGCAAGAAGGCATGACAGAGCATTTAAAGTCTCAGTGTAAAAAAGATGTGTTCTGTTCTGAGCTCTACTACTTTGTTTTTTGATCATCTATAGTACTCATTTTGTAAGAATACTACTTTTTTATATATTATAGGAAGTTTTAAGTGTCTTGCTTTGGTCATGCCGTCTTAAAAATAAAATTAAACATCTTCCTAAAATAATTCTCCAGCTTCAAACATTTTATATTAAATAGTGTATTCTTTCCTATTTGCGTGTTTTTCATGAATGGCAGTTCTTAAGCATTAACATAATCCTTTGCACTCTTGACCTTCACTTGTCTTTCAGGATTGTCACAAGTGAGGAAAATTATTCAATACTTACAAAGTGATTAACTTGAAGAATTTGTAAGTAAATAAATATAGATGCTAGGTCAATGTTGTATGCTCTATAAACAAAAGAGAAAATTTTCACTATTGCCAAAAGCTCATTGGAAAGTGTATTCATTTGCTTGGGTAGAAATTCCAGTAGAGGTCATTCTCCCACTGCTGTCTGAATTACTCCTTTAGCTTCATGGTTACATTTGGTTGCAATTATACTTCCTGGCTTAAGAGACATTGTGACACTATATAGGGATGTAGGTTAGTCTTTAGAGCTTTATTTAGTTTCTCACAGAAATGCTAGCTCAAAGTCCTACAGGGATAAATCTATGTTTACTATGCTGTGGAAGAAAATGAACTTGGTGTTAGAACTGTCCTTGTAAGGTAGCTCAAGGCAAATTAGAGAAGAAACAATTTACTCATGGCTTACAGTTTCAGGGGCTGAGTGCCTGAATATCATGACTGGAGAGGGGCAGAAGGCAGGCAGGCCTGGCAGTGAAAGAATTGCTGTAAGCTTACCTATAAACAAACAGAAAAGAGAGAAAACACTGGGAATAGCATGGACTTTGGAAAACTTAAAGTCAGTTCTCAATGTCATTCTTTGTTCAGTAATAACACACTGCCTAATCATTACAAAACAGTTCCACAATCTGTGGACCAAGAATTCTACTATTTTTTTTAAGCCTATAAGATGTTTTCTCATTCACACCACCACACGCTACTCTCTCACCTCCATATGTATTTGGCCTTATGAAAATGCAAAAGGTATTTAGTTTGACATCAAAAGTTCTCATAGTATTTCTCAGTCTCATCATAATTTATAAGTCCAAAGTCTTTACTGAGACTCAAAGGAGATTCTTAATTATAATTTCCAGAAAAATTTAAAAAATATCATTTCAACATACAGTGACACAGAATATATAATTCCATTTCAGAAGAGAGGGATATTAACATTACTGGAAATACTGTGCAAACACAAGACTGAAGTCCAGATGGATAAACTCCAAATCTTGTAGCTCTTTGTCTGATATCAGAGGACATGGATAGTTCTTCCCTTCAAACATTTTTTTGTATGAAATACACTTCTCTTTCTTAGGTTGGTTTCTCTTCCTGTCTTCAATGCTTCTGGTAGGTATTGCTGTGGGGTAATGATCTTATACACTGTAGAGATTTGTTACTTAAATTGGTGTAATAAAACATTCATTGGCCAATAGCCAGGTAGAAAGTATAACTGGAGCAACCCAACTAAAAGTATTCTGGGAAGAGAAAAGCCAACAGCTATGTGGCTAAACATTGGTAAGAAATATGGGTTAATTTAAGTATGTATGCTAGTTAGTAGTAAGTCTGAGCTACTCAGTGAGCATTTATAGTTAATGTGTTCTTATTTGGGGCTAAATGGCCACAGGACTAAGTGGGACAGAAACTCCTTCCTACAGGTATAACATAGATATGAACAAATCCAAGGTTTTCAAGGCAACAAATGCTCCACTACCACAGTTTCACACAATGCTCACTCCTTCTCAGACCTTCTCCATGAATAGATTATACTGTTCTATCCTTGGCCCCAGCGACTTTCCTTTACCAATAAGGAGTTTCTAAAGCAAATTTTCTCCATTATCTTTCTGGACTCATCTGCTTTTGCTTGTGACTGAAGTTGCTCCCTCTTGAGTTATATTTAGTCCAGCTTTGCTGTGTTATTGCTCTTCAGGAACCAATAATGTCTAGTTTCTTTCATCGTCAACTTTGGCTTCAACATTATATTATCTGCCATCTTTTTGCCCTTGAACTGTCTTTTTTATAAAAAATTTTTGCCCTGCTTCTTTCTTTTTTATTCTTTGCAAACATCTATAAGACTAATTGCTAGCAATGGTACAATAGAGTAAATGTTAGGCAATCGTGTAATATTCTCTGTCAATGAAATTACTTCATACATCTTCAGTTTAGTCTGTAGCAGATAGTTAGGACAAATTAAAAACAGTAGACATATTTTTTGCCATAATATCAAAATAAAGTTCTTTTAGTCTGTTTGATAATTTCATTCCCATCAGAAACTTCTTGAACTGGATCATAATAGCACAAATTGCTCTGATTACTACTGGAAGCAGCACGAAGTACTTAGTATTGTGTAAGGTTTTTGACTCACTCATTGTCTTTGAATTAGCTACTGTTTTTTTTTCTTTTTTAATTTTTTTTAATTATGAATAAATTTGCATTTTCTGTGTATATCCTTCTTAAAGTTCCCTTACCCCTCCCACACCCTCCAGTCACTCTCTCTTCCCAACATTTCTTTATCTCCTCCACAGCATGGGCAGGAGGTCCCAATATGGCTTATTCAGCATCCACTCCTGGCACATCCAGTTTCCTCACCCCTACATCGAGACTGAGTCAGGTGTTCCTCTAGAGGGAGTGGGATCCAAGTTGCCAGTCCAAGATGTTTCAGATCCCATGCTGTTCAGTGCCTGTGGTTTGCAGCTTGGACATGCTTTGCTTTTTGCTTTTTTGTTTAGGGTCCACTAATTAATGAGTACCTCCCCTGCATATCTGTCTGGGTTTGTAATACCTCGCTCAAGAGGATATTCTCCCAATCCATCTATTTACCTGCAAATTTTAGGATATCATTTTTTTTTTTTACTGCTGAGTAGTACTCCATTGTGTAGATGTACCACAGTTTGTTAATCCATTATTCAGTTGAGGGGCATCTAGGATGTCTCCGGTTCTTGCTATTATGAATAATGCTGCTATGAACATAGTTGAGTAATGTGTGTCTTTAGGGTCTATGCCCAGAAGTGGTAATGATGGATCCTTGGGGACATTGATTTCCAGAGTTCTGAGCAACCGCCATACTGTATTACAGAGTGACTGAACAAATTTACACGCCCATCAACAATGGAGAAGTGTTCCCCTTGCTCAGCAACCTCTCCAGCATAGACTGTCATCTGTGCCTTTTATCTTAGCCAGTCTGACAGGGGTAACGTGGTATCTCAAAGTTGTTTTGATTATCATTTCTCTGATGCTAAAGAAATTGAGCACCTTTTCAAGTGCCTTTCACACATTTATAATTCTTCTGCTGATAATTCCCTTTTTAGATCTGAACCCCATTTTTTGATTGGGTTATTCAAGGTTTTGGGCTCTAGATTCTTGAGTTCTTTGTATATCTTAGAGATCAGCCAGTCCTCTATCACTTGTAGGGTTGGTGAAAATCTTTTCCCATTCTGTAGACTATCATTTTGTCCTATTGACAGTGTCCTTGACTTTACAGAAGTTTCTCAGTTTCAGGAGGTCACACTTACTAATTGTTGTTCTTAGTGTTTGTGCTGCTGGTGTTATATTTAGGAAGTGGTCACCTGTGCCATTGTGTTGTAGGGTATTTCCCACTTTCTTTTCCATCAAGTTCAGTGTGGCTACGTTTAAGTTGAGGTCTTTGATCCACTTGGGTTTGAGTTTTGTGCAGGGTGACAGGCCTGGATTCATTTGCATTTTTCTACATACTACGAACCAGCTATGCCAACACCATTTGGTAAAGATACTATCTTTTTTATTGAATATTTTGGACTCCTTTGTCAAAGATCAGGTGTTCATAGGTTTTTGGGTTAATGCTCGGATCCTCAATTCTATTCCATTGATCCACAAGTCTATTTTTATGTCAGTACCAGGCTGTTTTTATTACTGTAGCTCTACAGTATAACTTTAAGTTGGGGATGGTGATGACTCCTGAGGTTCTTTTGTTGAGCAAAATTGTTTTGGCAATCCTAGCTTTCCTGTTATTCCAAATGAAGTTGTGTATTGTTATTTCAAGGTCTGGGAAATATTGTGTTGAGGTTTCTATGGGCAGTGCATTAAATCTGTAGATTGCTTTTGGTAGAATTGCCATTTTTACTATGTTGATCTTACCTATCCAGGTACCACCGCAGAACAGAATTTCTAGGTTCACTAGCTATAAGAAGTTAAGTTCAAGTATTAAGTTAAGTTCTGTTCTGTGGTGGTAACATTCAATAATTCAAGTGGAATCTCTGCCTTCCAGATGTTGGAACAGCTGTCTGACATGCATATAGGTCCACTGTAGGTATTTCATACCTGTATAGCCACAGAGAAGATGATACATATAAAATGAAATCTTCATTCTTTACTATGTCCAAAAATGACTTCTTGAAATAGCAATCTTATTCTGAAAAGAATCCTTTAAATTTACATCTTCACTAAAAGCCAAACATGCAAAAGTGACCATAGTTTGTTTCATTTTTCTAATTTCTTCTGGAAAGAAGGAAATAATGTGACCTGTTCATGAAACTCTAAAAGGAAAACTGCTGAGTATCATACATTAGCCCCTCTCATTGAAACATCCTACTGCCTATTTTCAGTATAATTATATATCTCTTTGAAAACATCCATCTTATATGCAACACATGAGTCAACCTCCATGAAGCAAGCTGAACTGCCACAGTTACTTTGTTAAAAATCCATTGTTCAGCAAAAGGAATATATTCATAAGCAAAGCAAATTCTCCTGAACTTTTCTGAATATTAAAGACTTATATTACCATTTATTCATGAATAAATGTAAAGCAGCATACATCTGACATATTCATAGTAGGACATAGTGGAAAAGGTTACATATAAAGGGGAAGGGTCAGAAGAAGTGAAGAAATGGAGAAGTATCAGAGAAGTATAAAGTAGAGTACATTTTATATTTGTCTTTAATATTGTTTTAACAACTATATTTCCTCATAACTCTTTGAGCACAGATTATATCCCAGGTTGCATTTAAACATTTCATAAAAAGTAATATAAGAAAAGCTGAAAAAAATCTCCCTGCAAAATTAAAATCAGAAATATCAGTGGAAATGGTTTCTTTTTTTCAAATCCCTTGCTTTGTATGGCTTGATTTCATTTTGTTTTAAATTATAGCAGCCGCTGAGAATCCAGTGACATTTATGCTCAGATTCTCAGTTGTCCTTGACTTTAAATATCACTAACCCCAATTTCTTCTTCTTTTATTCTGTTCATTATATTTTCATTTTTTTATAAATTTGCAATGTAGAAACTTATACATGATTCTCTGATATTTTCTACAATTCTTTTTTATACATGAAGCAAAATAAATTTGTTCCCTATTAATTTCAAAGATGACTGCTTTTTGATATTGCTTAAAACACTAATAGAGGTAAAAAGAATCATCTTATTGTAATTATTTTGTTATTTTCACACTGATAGTTTTTGGAACACTCTGGGACTGACAAGGTTATGTAACTTGCCAATGGATTTCATTTTGATAAATTATAATTTATATGTATCAATATTATATTTTATGTTTAAAATATTCCATGGTCACAAGAAAATAGTCTTAAATGTTTTTGAAAAGCATAGCTTCTCATTGTTCTAAGGCTTTCGCTGAGGTGTTAGTTCTCTAGTGTGGGATTTCTCTAGGTTTTTCATATAGGTATCTAGTGATGTGAATTTTTCTCTTAAGACTGCTTTCATAGTGTCCCAAATCTTTGGGTATGTTCTGGATTCATTTTCATTAAATTGTAGGAAGACTTTTATTTTTTCTTAATTTCTTCCTTGACCCAGAGATGGTTCTGCTGAGTGATGTTTAGTTTCCATGAGTTGGTAGGCTTTCTTTGATTTTTGATGTTGTTGAACTCTAACATTAGGCCCTGGTGGTCTGATATGTTACAAGGGATTATTTTCATTTTTTTGTATCTGTTGATATTTGTTTTATGACCCATTATGTGATCAATTTTGGAGAAAGTTCCATGAGGAGGTGAAAAATATGTATATTCCTTTGCATTTGGGTGCAAGCTTCTGTAGATATCTATTAAATCCATTTGCATCATAACCTCTTTTAGACTCCTTATTTCTCTGTTGAGTCACTGTCTGGTTGACCTATCCAGGCATGAAAAGGGGTACTGAAGTCTCCCGCTATTAGGGTGTAAGAACTGATGTGGGATGAACTTCAGCAATGTTTCCTTTACATAGGTAGGTGCTCTTATATTAAGGGCATAAATATTCAGTATTGAAATATCCTCTTGACCAATTTTTCTTGTGATGAATAAGTAATAACCATCTTGGTCCCTTTTAATTGCTTTTAGCTTAAAGTCTACTTTGTTAGAAATTAGGATGGCAACCCCAGCTTGTTTCTTAGGACCATTTGACTGGTAAATCTTTTCCCAACCCTTTGCTCTGAGCCTGTGTCTTTGTGGTTGAGGTGTATTTCTTGTAGGCAACAGGAGGATGGCTTCTGTTGTTGTATCCATCTTATTAGTGTATGTCTTTTTATAGGAGAGTTGAGTCCATTCCTATTAAGGGATATTAGTGACCACTGATAGATATTTCCTGCTATTTTTGGTAACTTGCTTGTATTTCCTTTCTCTGGGGTATTGTTCTGTGGGAGTATTGATTGTTTGTGGTTTCATGCGTGTATCTGGGGTCCTTAGGTTGGAGTTTTTCCTCTAATGCTTTCTATAGTGCTGGATTGGTAGATAGGAATTGTTTCAGTCTGACTTTGTTATAAAATATCTTGTTACTCCATCTATGGTGATTGATAATTTTGCTGGATAGAGTAGCCTAGATTGGCAGTCATGCTCTTTTAATGTCTGTATAACTTCTGACCATGCCTTTCTTGCTTTTATTGTTGCCAATGAGCAAGGTGAACACGACTGTATTGTTGGATGGAGTTGGTTTGTTCAGACACTCTGGAATGCAGTATGGCAGTTTCTCAGAGAAATGAGAATCAATCTCCCCATGCATCCAGTAATACCACTTCTGGGTGTATAACCTAAAGAAGCACATTCACACTCCAAAGGCATTAGCTCAGCTATGTTCATAGCAGCATTATTTGTAATAGCAAGAACCTGGAAACAACCTCAATGCCCCTCAACTGAAGAATGGATTAACAAAATGTGGTACATCTACACAATGGAGTATTACTCAGCAGTAAGGAAAAATAATATCCTAAAATTTGCAGGCAAATGGATGGATTTGGAGAATATCCTCCTGGGTGAGGTATCACAAACCCAGAAAGATAAGCAGGTGATGTATTCACTTATTAGTGGACTCTAAACCAACCAACCAACCAACAAACAAACAAAAGCCAAGCATGCCCAAGCTACAACCACAACCACAGAACAGCTTGGGATCAGAAACACCTTGGACTGATTCCTTTGATCCCATTCCCCCTAGAGGAACACTTGACTCAGTCTTGATGTTGGGGAGAGAATACTAGATTTGCCAGGAGTGGAGGCTGAGCTAAGCAATTTTGGGACCGCAGGATCTTGGGACTACTTCCCCAATTGGGGTAATGGGGAGATGTGGAGAAGAGAGAATGGCCTGATGTGGTAGGAGGGGGAAGGTACCTTGAATAAGGATATACAAGGATAGAAAATGTGACTTCTTTATTCATAATAATAAAAAAAGAAGAAAAAAAGAAAAGCACAGCTTCTCAAAAGTGACCATAAAGAATAATCTAGCCTGCCTGAACAGTAAACCAAGTGATGCTTAGAACTCATTTCTCTAGTCCAAGAGACTCCGTGATTGCATTTTCTATGAGAGTATAGCATTTTCTTAGTGTAAGGTAGTTTACCTAAATTAAAATTCACCACAGGCTCCAATATGCACAGAAGAAGGACAGCTGCTACGTGAATCAAACTTCAAATTTCCTTGCTTACATATATTCCAGGCTGACAAAAATGATCTCTTTATGATGACAAGAAAGGCAAGTATCAAGAGGAAATGTGTACCGTTTTCCGGCACAGTCACATGGCTAGATTTGTGTGTTTGTCAAACCAAGAAGGGGTAACAGAAGCCTCTGTACCTTTTCTTCACACAGTCCTTTAACATATATGCTTCTTCTTCCAAAGGAGCTTTTATTTGTAAGACAGTACTTACAAAACCATTATCAAATTCCAACATGGAAAATAGCGGTAGGTACAATCCTACTTCAAGACATGGAGCTTTTGAAAATTACTAACTGCAGGAATACAGTTAACAAGTGTTTTTCTCCAAGAGTGGCCACTGGAAATTCAGCCTTTCTCCAGCAGAAGATCCTACATTCAAGAATATTTGACAAATAAGTCAAGGTGATTTTGGTTGTTGAGTTTTTTTTTTTTTTGCTTTGTTTGTTATGAGACAGAATTGAGTGGGAGGAAAATGGAAATAAGAAATATTTAGAGATAATTATCATTATTCATTTTATGAAATACAAAAAATATTTTAAAACATTAAATCATTCTTAATGTGTACTATCAAAATATTTTCCTTTATTTCATTTTCTATTTGTAAAAATAACAAATATTTCCTCTATAAACCTTAGAAGCATATTTAAATATGTCAATTAATGAGTGAAATCTCGTAAACATGATGGTAAGGAGATAAGTCAGTGATTAAGGTTTTTGCTGAAGTGTGAAGGTCTAGGTTTAGAAATAATGTACAGACAAAGGAGACAGGTAGCAAAGATATATAATTCCATTGGTCCTCCAGTAAGGGAGAGTAACATGGGTGATCTTTACAATGAAGTTTCTGCACTGCTGCTATCTTACATGCTGTTGAGCCAGGAAACCACAGACTCAAACTTGTTCCCAGAATTTTGCCTGTTTTGTGATCTGATGTTCAGTGAAGTGGGGTATTGAATTTAGAGGCAGGGTTCACATTCAGCTGGCCAGAATCAATCCTGGAGTCTCCTGAAGGACCCAGGAGCAGAGAAAGAGAGACACTCAAAAGAGGAAGAGGTACAGGCCACTGGCTGCATTTCCTTTTCAAGCAGAGATCATAGTGTTATGGCTTGGTCATTTGTAGTTCTCTCAGGTATATATCCTTAATAGTTATTCCTAAGTTTTATTTTTAACAAACAATAAAGAAATCATAATACACACCCCTAATCCCACAGCAAAAATAAACCCTCCTTCGCTAAAAAATTGTTCATCTGACATATATTGCAATATCTCTTAAAAAACTTTATATATAGGAGGGACCATGAACAATTGAGAATAGACATTGCTGAATGATAATCTTTCTCTCCTCTTGGTGTGTTACACTGCCATATTTTGCTCTTCCATAAAATGAGTATTGAAAAACTTCCTTTGAAGAACTTATTTTGTTATGACTATATATCATCTGTAGAAGTAGCAGAATATTGCAGCTATTAACAAAAACAAATGTCATACACACAAGAAAAAATATATCTCTTCCGTCCACTTGGTTTCATGAATCTTATAATAAAGTCCAGTTCACTGTGATATGAATGATACTTATAGAAAAATATCTTCCTTCTCTAAAACAAAGGCCCATATAGCCACTGTGGAATCAGATCACAGGAGAATGTTACTTGTTCAGTTAACAATGAATATTAAATGTCATTTTTGTATTTGTATCAAAAGATTATTTGCAGATAACTGCTGGTTTTGTGATACTCATAAGTTAGCATGAAGTACTTTATCATTTATGTTTATTGGGATAGAAAATCATATAGAGTGTGTTATTTTAACTATTTTAAGTGTACCTTAAATGAAAGGACATACAATAATCAAAATTAGGCATCAATGGGTCTAAGGAGCACCACTTTTTCATGGAATTGAGAGCACTTGTTGTTCAGCAGAGGACCAAGTTTCAACTCCGAAAACAAGCATGGTGTCACACAATTGTCTGTGATTGCATTTCCAAGGAATCTGATTTTCTCATCTGGCTTCTGAAGGGATCAAATATGCACATGGTACAAGTACATTTTTTAGCACTTGGACAAATGACTCAAATACAGGAAATAAAAAATATTCATTTTTCTAAAAAATATATAATTTACCTTGAATATTCTTTATATTTTTATATCTTTAATTTGTTAATTGGATGGACAGTGGAAGGAAATGACAATTTGCCTTCATTTTTCTTTTACTTTTTTTCTAACTTTGATTCTTAAAGTTGACAGGAAATTTGTTAATAATAGACTGTAATGAATTTTAGACCTTCTAATCATGTTGTGTCAGTTTCAATTAAAATTAAATCTCATGTTCAACTGTTTTGGATTGTTTCCCTAATTAAATATAATGAAGTCATTGAATGTTTAACATATTTGTTCAAGTGTCATTTGTTTTCAATAAAGTGGAATGGTTAACTATGAACTATAGTCTTTGATATTTACTTAGTGAAGTATCTCATTCCTCAATAATGGTGAGGACAGAAAAACACAAAAGCAAGTAATTGTAAGTACTCTATGGAATAGTTTGAATAATCATGGTTCTCATAGACTGATATATTTGAAGACTTTTGTTTCCAGTTGCTGGAAGTGTTTGAAAAAGTTTAAGAGATTCAGTCTTACAGAAGGGGTCACTAGGGATGCATTAAGGTTTTAAAAGCCTACCTCATTATCTGTTCTCTTTCTCTCTGTTCTCTCTCTCTTCTCTCTCTCTCTCTTCTCTCTCTCTCTCTCTCTCTCTCTCTCTCTCTCTCTCTCTCTCTCTCTCTCTCTCTCTCTCTCTCTCTCTCTCCTCTCTGACTGCCCCATGCTTATGGATGAGATATGAACTCTCAGCTACTGCTCCAGGTTCATGCCTGCACACTGCTTCCAAATACCTTTCAATAATGGTATCATACTTTAACCTTCTGGAACTAAGAAATCCAATTAAATACTTTATTCTATACATTGCCCTGGTAATGATGTTTTGTTCCAGAAATAAAAAAGTAACTAATATACTGAAGATGATTTGGGCATTTCAACATAAAATGGATATTGCAACCTCTACTAAGGGAGTCATGTTGAATGCCTTCATTAAGTACTGAAATTTTATCTTTTTGCAGAATTCCAAACAGGATAATATAATAACAAATGTTTGTTTCTTCTTCCACAGTTTAATTATAGCAAGTATAAGTATAAATGATACTAACATTAAACAGGTACTTTAATGTATGTATGTCTGTGAGACAAACATAGTGACCATAAAAATGTACTTTGTATCTAGATTTGTAACTCTACTAATAAAATTGCAACTTATCACTAGAAATTATATTCATTTTTATTATATACAAGGTTCTGCAATTTTCATTTCTATACTAGTTTGGAAACCATGGGATATTCTTTATTGATATTATTTTGGAGAATTATAATGACTAATAACCTTCAGGTTACAGATCCAAATTGTTTCAAAAGTGTTTATCCCTTAGATTTTGGTAAGCTATGAGAATTATTTTAAAATCATATATGTATCAGAGTCTATCAAACATTGTAGCTTAATACAAAAAAATTACTTTGGAATTAAATGTTTTATGGAATAATGGGGGCATATAAAAGTTTAGTAAAGGAATTTATAAGAACTGTTTAAACTTTACAGAACAATCTCTCAGCAGTACTAATATAAATATGAATAATAAAGAGTTAAATCTTATTACTGACATGAAAAATCAAGTATGCTCTTTACAAAGTGCTTATACAATGCAATTTCAACTTTATCTATGCCCACAATTTACCCCCTAAATCTAGGATATCAAGGAAAAAAATGTGGACCAGAACTTTTTATTAAAATTCAGTTTACCGGACACTCCCATCTACAAATCACACCTCAACCCCCAATCTGTCTCATTACCAGACAATTTCAGTGGCTACCTGAGACCCACAGTTCTTCAGAACTTATTGGATGAAAAGGTGAGTAAAACTTCACCCTGCCAGGGAGCCTGATCTCCTGACCCAGGCCTTGGGACACCTCCTTTGGAACACCACACCCACACATAACTACTCTAAATCCAGGCCAGCAGGGAAATACCCTGTGGGCTAAAACTCCCCATTAAAGCCAAGATGGTTGGATACCCCCAATTCTCAATCCATCCTATTACCCAGAAATGTCAGCAGCTATTTGAGACTCACATTTCCTCAGCAACTATTGGAGCAAAAACTGTTATCTGAGACTCATAGTTTCTCAGGAACTAAGGAATGAAGAGGGTTACCTGAGATTAACAATTTCCCAATACCTATTGGTTCAAGAGTGGCTACATGAGACCAACAATTTACCTATTAGACCAAGAGCGCTAATAGCATCAAGAGCACTTATTTGATGAATACCTCATATTGGGCCAAGTTTGGATGCCTGAGACACATAGTCAGGAAACTTCTATTGCACCAAGGACTCCTCACTGTGACACAGAATATGTTACTTCCAAGTAGACCAAAAGCTCCTATTGTACCAAGAGAGGCTTATTAAGTTGCAGAAACAGCCAGAATAGACTGCACCCAAATCATCTCAGTGACACATATATACTGCATTGATCCAAAGAAGCAACTGGAAGAAACCAGTGCAAAAATACATATAACAATATAAAGAACATATAACATAAGTTATATACATATAACAATATGGCAGAATCTAGTGGTTCTGCAACAACAAGATGTGAATATAAGGAAGAAGAAGAAGAAGAAGAAGGAAATAATTTTAAAAACAAATTTATGAAGAGACTAGAAGTATTTGAAAAGGAAATTAAAAACTCTCTTAACTTGTGGATCAATGGAATAGAATTGAGGATCCAGACATTAACCCAAACACCTATGAACACCTGATGTTTGACAAAGAGGCCCAAAATATTCAATGGAAAAAAGATAGTATATTTAACAAATGGTGTTGGCATAGCTGGATGGTAGTGTGTAGAAAAATGCAAATAGATCTGAGCCTGGCACCCTGCACAAAACTCAAATCCAAGTGGATCAAAGACCTCAACACAACCCAGCCACTTTAAACTTCATAGAAAAGAAACTGAGAAATACACTCCTACAAATTGGCACAGGAGACCACTTCCTAAATATAACAACAGTGGCACAGACACTAAGACCAACAATCAATAAGTGGGATCTCCTGAAGCTGGGAAGCTTCTGCAAAGCCAAGGACACTGTCAATAGGACAAAATGACAGCCTACAGAATGGGAAAAGATTTTCACCTACCATAAAAGTGATAGAGGACTGATCTCTAAGATATATAAAGAACTCAATAATCTAGAGTCTAAAACCTTGAATAACCCAATAAAAAAGGGTTTCAGATCTAAAAAGGGAATTCTCAGCAGAAGAGTTATGAATAGCTTAAAGGCACCTGAAAAAGTGCTCATCATTTTTAGCCATCAGAGAAATGCAAATCAAAACAATTTTGAGATACCATCTGACACCTGTTAGATTGGCTAAGATAAAAGACACAGAGGAAAGCCTATGCTGGAGAGGATGCGGAGCAAGAGGAACACTCCATTGTTGGTGGGATTGTAAGCTTGTTCAGCCACTTTGGAATGCAGTATGGCGGTTTCTCAGAAAATTAAGAGTCATCTCCCCAAGGACCCAGCAATACCACTTCTGGGTGTATACCCTAAAGAAGCACAGTCACACTCCAAAGGTATTAGCTCAACTATGTTCATAGCAGCATTATTTGTAATAGCAAGAACCTGGAAACAACCTAGATGTCCCTCAACTGAAGAATGGATTAACAAACTGTGGTACATCTACACAATGGAATACTACTCAGC
>PVIH01028040.1:0-15845 GCA_004025045.1 Sigmodon hispidus | reverse complement strand
TCTACATAGCACACAGCACACACCAAGTTCCTAGCCGACTTCACCACTGTGGGGAGGACTGGTGTCGCGGCTGTTGGTCTACATAGCACACAGCACACACCAAGTTCCTAGCAGACTTCACCACTGTGGGGAGGACTGGTGTCGCGGCTGTTGGTCTACACAGCACACAGCATCCACCAAGTTCCTAGCAGACTTCACCACTGTGGGGAGGACTGGTGTCGCGGCTGTTGGTCTATATAGCACACAGCACACACCAAGTTCCTAGCCGACTTCACCACTGTGGGGAGGACTGGTGTCGCGGCTGTTGGTCTACACAGCACACAGCATCCACCAAGTTCCTAGCAGACTTCACCACTGTGGGGAGGACTGGTGTCGCGGCTGTTGGTCTACACAGCACACAGCATCCACCAAGTTCCTAGCCGACTTCACCACTGTGGGGAGGACTGGTGTCGCGGCTGTTGGTCTACATAGCACACAGCATCCACCAAGTTCCTAGCAGACTTCACCACTGTGGGGAGGACTGGTGTCGCGGCTGTTGGTCTACACAGCACACACCAAGTACCTAGCAGACTTCACCCTCTTCCTCTGTGTTCATAGCAGTACCATGCAGTAATCACATCATTTTTTTTATTTACTTTTTTATGTATACAGAAGGTACCAGATCTCATTATAGATGGTAGTCAGCCACCATGTGGGTGCTGGGAATTGAACTCAGGTCCTCCGGAAGAACAGCCAGTGCTCTTAACCGCTGAGCCGTCTCTCCAGCCCCCAACTACTCTCATCACACCAGGTGGGGAGTCTGGTGACAGAAGTATAGGACTACCACATCCTGCCAAGGACCTGAGTGGCAGAGCACAACTTGCTAAGGGCACTGGGGACACTGCAGCCATGGCAGACAATCTTAGCTCTTCTATGCACGAGCTACTTAATTTACAACTCTGACCAGGCACCATGGAGTATAAAAACTAAGGCATCAGCTGTGACCATTACCCCTCTTCTTTCCTACAGACATTTATACACACACCAAATTCCGTATTTTCCAATGACTTTCAGAACAAGATTGAACTAAGAAATTCTTAGCATTATTAACCACTGTCTGCAATATAAACAAACACCTACAGGAAACCGTGGTCTAAACCTGAAATCCCAGGGCTTGAGCAGTAGGGGGCAGAGTTAAAGGGCAGCCTTGGCTAACCTGGACACAACCCACAATACCAATCTGTCTTACAGTAGATTGTCTATAGTAGTTAAGAGGGGAAATTACACTCTTCTCCCTTAATTTGGTTCCTGAGGGTCTGCAGGGATCTATAATGCAAATCTGATAGTCGCCCAGCCCCTCACCCACACCCAACAAGATTTTTATCCCAAGTTAAGAACAAGCTTCACCTATAATGGTACTGACCTAGGACAGCACACCTATGGATGGGGACCCCCAAAACTTTGTCTAGACTGTATTCCAGCACACTACATAACCAGGACTCCACATTACTGATGTGCTGTACTCAGTGCCCACCATAAATCAAGAGCCAATGAGGAGTAAAGCATGTGGCAAAGGCAGCTAAACACTCACCTTCTGGGGCGCTTTTGCTTGTTTTTCGTGCGGCTTTTCCGAGTTGGCTTGGGCAGAATCCTCCTCTTTTATGATAAAAACAGACAAAAACAGTGAGCTGATGTGAAGCTGCTAAGAAATGTCCAGCTGCTTTAAATGCAAAAATACTTGTTTCCACATTCCAATCAGCCCCCACCAAGCCTACTGAAATGCCTCGAGTATTCATTGTCCTTTCCAGTTAGCCCTACACATTGTACTCCCACACACATTTTGCCAAATCCAATCCTAAACTTCAAGCAGTCATTTACCAGACTCTTCAGACTGCTTATTCCCCAGAACAAATTGTTCTCACCCCAACACCAAGCTTTACACCATTCTCACCATAAACATAAACCCAAATAATTCACAATACAAAAAATTGAGCAGTTACCTGAGCAATAAAGACTACGTGCTTCCCACTAAACTTTTTCTCCAATTCACGAACAAGTCGGACTTGGATTTTCTGAAAAGACTTCAGCTGAGGAACTGGTACAAAAATTATGATGGCTTTCCGGCCACCACCAACTTCAATTTCCTAAAAGAAAAAAGTCCATGTCATTTAAGTCAACCTCCACTCCACTCTCCCTCAAGTAGCACTACTCAAGGTGGGTGAAATACTATATGCTGGAATCAAGAACCTCTCCCTCTGAGACAGGGTGTATGTAGACTTGGCTGGCCTTTAACTCAAATATACCTTCCTCTACCACACAAGTGATGGGATCAGTGTCATCCAACAAACAGCTCCCCTTTCAAACATCATTGTTCTGTGGTTTAGATATAGCCCAGGGGTCAGCGAAGTTCATGAGTTAAAACCAAACCCTCGGGGCTGGAGAGATGGCTCAGCGGTTAAGAGCACTGACTGCTCTTCCAGAGGACCTGAGTTCAGTTCCCAGCAACCACATTGGAGCTAACAACTGTCTGTAGTTCCAGTTCCCAGTTCCAGGCAATCACCAAGGCAAATAAATTAATAAAGTGTTCATTAAAAAAAAAAAAAAACCCTCATTTTGAGGTACTGAGAGTGGGGATCAAGAACATAAAATGTAATTACTGAACTAACGTGGGTGATTTTTACAAAGGACTCTAAACAAGCAACAGAGACACATGCCTAGTTCTCCAGCACTGGAGGTAGAAGGACCAAGTTTATCAAGGCCAACGTCAGCTACAAAGGTAGGAAGCCAGCCTATGTTACAAGAGTCTGCTTTACCACTCAGGGGCATACCACCCAGGACTCTGGCCATGAGCACCTCAGGTTACCCCAGCATGATGGAATGTCTAGTTCACCAAGTCCTGGGTGTCCTCAGTGTTAAGCCTCTTCTCCAAAACGTCACAGAACACCAATCCTGGGGCTAGGGTTGACTCAGCTGTGAGAGTGCTGTGCTCACAAAGGACCCAGGTTCAAATCCAAGCACTCACAATCCTCCAGTTCCGGTGACACACGTGGTGCACAAACACACCACAAGCAAACCACTACAATACTTATAAAAACGTCCACGGATCCCGACTGCCTGGTTTGGAATTATACTGAATCTAGACACTTCTAAAGTACGTATTTCAAGTCATAAACGAGACAAGAAGCTGTGGCATCAGATGCAGCAGGATGCGTGCACTTTAAGGCACCCCGGGGTCCTCGCTCACCTTGGCGGCGGTGATGTTGAGTTCCCGCAACTGCGCCTTGAGATCCGAGTTCATCTCCAGCTCGAGCAGCGCCTGCGAAGACGGAAACCGTGGATGCCACGCCGGGTTGCGGGGGACCTGAGGTCCAGGGACAAGGGAGGAACTCGGAGACACTCACCTGGGAGATGCCGGACTCGAACTCGTCCGGTTTCTCGCCATTGGGCTTCACAATCTTGGCGCTCGAGCTGAACATGGCTCGTCCTGCGGGGAGGAAGTTACTGCCAGATACCAGGGTCGCGGGCCGCCGGGCCGGGGCCATCGACGGGCGCAGACCGCATAATCCGCCGCATCCCCCACCCCGCCGCAGCGCCCGCCGCCCCGGAGGTCCCCCGAGACGCCCGCTCCCAAAACTCTGCAAAAAACCCACGGCCGCATCCTCAGCCACACACTTACCCTACGGAGTGCCGGCTAGAAAGAGGCCCAGCTCTCGCGAGAACAGCTCATATCCGGGTGCCGGAAAAAAAAGAGGTGGGGCACAGGAAGTGGAGGGGAGGAAACCGGAAGGTCTCCTGAACAGCGCTAGGCTACATAGTCCCCGGAAGTATTTCCGGAGGACAGACGTGTGTTTCGGTGTCTCATTCCCCGTAGGAGTTGGCATTTGGTTCCGTTTGTGAAAGTTCTGAGTTTCCATAGATGTAGTCTTTCCTGTGACAGGGTGAAGGCGGACTGGCAGCCCTATGAAAGTAATGCCAGTCTGAGCAGAGTTCCAGGATAGCCAGACTATAGAGAAGATGTCTCAAAAAAAAAAAGAAAAGGGGGCTGGAGAGATGGCTCAGCGGTTAAGAGCACTGTCTGCTCTTCCAGAGGTCCCAGGTTCAAGTCCCAGCACCCACATGGCAGCTCACAACTGTCTGTAATTCCAGTTCTAGGAAAACACCAAGGCAAATAAATAAAGTTAAAAGAATTTTCTCATTAAAAAAATAAAAGATATTAATTAAAAAAAAGGGAATCAGTCGGGAATCAAATCGATGAGGTAGTGTTTGAATATTTGTCATAAATTTCTGTTATTGGCTTTTCGAGACAGCCTTTTACATTAAAGGAATATGCCGCCATCACCACGCTATAAATGTAAAATTTTAACATCTGCTGTGTGGTGTAGCAGAAGATTCTAGAACATGTCCAGGAACCCCTGTCCTCCAAAGTATGAAGCTTCCCTGTTAAGTTTAACATTTAAGGGGAATGCCGGGTGCGGTGGTGCATCAAGACGCAGAAGCACCAGCCTGGTTTACACAGCGCTGTGAAGAGATTTGGTCTCAAAAAACAAAACAACAGGGGCTGGAGAGATGGCTCAGCGGTTAAGAGCACCATCTGCTCTTCCAGAGGACCCGGGTTCGATTCCCAGCACCCACATGGCAGCTAACAACTGTCTGTAGTTCCAGTTCCAGGCAAACACCAAGGCAAAAAAAAAAAAAAAAAAAAAAAAAAAAACACAACAGTAACAACCCTTTCACAAGCTGGGCGATGGTCCCAACACCTAGGAGGCAGAAGCAGGTATATATGTATGTATAGTGTCAGGGGCAATTGTCTGATAGAATGATCTGAGGATGGAAACTTGCATTTATTGAAGACCAGCCCACCTCTGCTGTCACTTTAAATTCCTGTGTCCAATGAGTTCTGGCTCCACAGAGGAAATACAAGCACAAACAATTCACATGTAATTGAATATGTATGTTTTAGAGTAGACACTGGTAACTAAAATCAACTGAATCTTTGCCTTCGTGGAGAATGCAGTTTGGTGAGGGCAGCATGTAAATACATGAAGAAAAGTGGATTGACAAGTTATAGTGACATAATAGGAAGATAAGAGAAAGATGAATGAGAGACATAGGCCTTAGGGAGTTAGGAAAGTCTGTGAGATGGCACCCTGCACATGAAAGAATAGTTAGGACCTGCTCAGTAATGGTTACACATCATCCGGCCTTTGGAGTTTTATTATCTGTCGAGGTTAGTGGGGAAATTGGTACCTACTATGGGCCAGATACTGTAGAAAATGGTGCAAAAGTCACAATAGGGGCTGTCTGAAACTCCCGATCATACAGAGTTTTAAAGCCACAGACAGATGATGGTGGCTCTCACCTATAGTCCCATGGATCCCTGTGACTTTAAAGTTAGCCTGATAAATGTAGTGAGATAAAGACGTCCAGGGCTCTTTGAAAACTTAAGAGTCAAGTTGAAGCTTGTTTAATGAAGCAAGCTATATATATAATATACATATATATGATATATATAACTTTAGATTTTATATGTATATGTAAATATAAAGCATTTTTAACTTTAAAATTACTTTGATCATATTTTTCTCCTCCCTCAAGTCCTTATAGATCCTCTTCCCCTCCCTACACTCCTAACTTTTCTTTCTCAAAAAACAAACAAAACCCAATACAACAACAAAGCTCCCAAAAATCAAGGGAAAAAAAATCCACCAAATTGTAACTAAATATAAGCACACACACAAACTGTGAGCCCGTTATATGTTGTTGAACTACTCCTGATGTAGTTTTAATGTGCCTTTGTGATCAGATGGTTACAATCTACTTCATGCTTTTAGTAATGAGCTGTCAGCTTGGCCACGTAGGAGATGTTCAACATGTGCAGGAAGTACAGAGAGATCCTGCCTTCACATTTGCACTAAAATGGGTGAAGTGTTGTTTGTAAAATGGAGTTACCATGACAAGGTCAGCCTAAAAGGGGCTGTTTTAAACAACACCAAGCTACTTAGAAAATCACCACACTGTGAAGAGGTAAGCAGGCTCATTGGGAACTCTTTATTCAGCTATGAATTCCAGCATAAGGGTTCTACTCTCAAGATCTCATCCCTTTCCAAAGTTCCCACCATCACTGGGAGTAATAGGGTGGGTTTAACTTCTGCAATTTGAAGGGGGCAGGAACATTTAGCCTACTACAGTAGGCTTAGGCACCTTATATTTCTGACTAACTTCCCAGGGCTGTCAATGGTGCTTGTCTGAGGGCTACATCAAAGAGAAAGGGATCAGCTGAGTAAAGAGAGGAATCTACATTCACAGAAAACTATGATTTTTTTTTCCAGTCAGCAGCAGTAGTGCAAATCTTTAATTCCAGAATTAGGGAGGCAGAAGCAGGCAGATCTCTGTGAGTTGAGACCAGGCTGGTCTACAAATCAAGTTTCACAGCCAGAGCTATTACATAGAAAAACTCTGTCTCAAAAACAAAACAAAAAAAGATTTCTTTCTGGCAGAAGGGATCCCATTACAGTGTCTGCAGGGGCCAAGAAACCCTGAGCAATGTGCTCATCAAAGAGAACTGCTAGGGTAGACAGCCACAAATCCAAAAACTGTCACCATTACAGCAAATTACTTCTTAGGGGCTTGGGAAGAAACTCAGTTGGTAGGACACTTGCTTGCTATGCATGAGACCCTAGGTCCCATTCCCAAACACACACACACACACACACACACACACACACACACACACACACACACACTAAATGTAACAAAAACTTTAAAATACTTTGTGTTGGCAATGTGTCACCTCAGGGTATAAAAAGCAAAAAGTCCAAAGGAGATTCAAAGTCATCCCTTCTCCTCTAGAGCCTCATATCATAATGTACTTCAGTGATGAATCTTTGCACAGGGGATGGATTTATGCGCCTATCTTTGATCAAAAGTTAATGGACTGAGTTTCACTGAAGGTTCCTTCTCTCCCTCCACTTAGGGCTGGCAGGGACTTTATCATGATCTCATCAGCTTGAAAGGAAGATGGAAACCATGGGATAGCAGGTGCTTAGAGGAAGGTCAATGGGCCATACTCTGAAGCTCCAAGGTCACTCATTCAGAACATCGGTTCATGATCATCAGACACCAGAGCCATCAGGTGGGTGGAGAACATCACTCTTTCTTTTCTTTTCTGTCATAAACTGAGAATCTGCTGATCACTAATATTTCCCAGCAAAAGAACACATTCTCAGCGTGGAATTTTCATGAAGTATAAGATGAGAAGGAACGTGCCACCCAGGAGGCATTAGATGATGACTTGAGGTGTATTACACAATATCTTAGTATTTGGTCACTGCCAGCATTGTTATCTCCATCTTTCACATAGAATCATGACCAACTCACTAGATTTACAGAGCTGTCAAAATGTGATGATGGGAATGAAATTGATGCTTATGAACTTCAGAGCTCAGGGACAGGAGAGCAGACAAAACTGGGTGAGAAATGATTCCCGTATTTCTACCATGCTGTTCTCCAGGGGTTGGCATAAATGGATCCATAGCAGTCACAATGATGCAGTGAATGGGACACCTGATCCTCATTTCTTCAGCATCAAAACTAAAGTCTGCCAGAATAAGCAATTGATAGGTCACACTGAAAGGAGTCTCAAGCTCTGGGAAACAAGGCCCTGTTTGCAGCTTACCTTTGGGATGTGCCACTTAAGAGATTAAGTAACAAAAGTACTGGGAAAACTGAAATTACATTGTCATTAGTATAGCAGTGTGTGTATCCTTCCTCTGCAAGGGGACATTTATGGAGACAGTTTGAGAAGGTAAGGTCTCCTACATAGTGGACTCGGGGGAGAGTAGGCATGGAAGGATTTGGATGTCCATTGTGAGATTATAACACACACACACACACACACACACACACACACACACACACAAGGGCACTAGGTGCTGGCCTAACCTCTCTGGCTAAAGCTTGTGGTGGTGTCTTAAAGATGTACTTTGGGATCATTAGACTTCTTTAGCTGTTCTTGCTTATTTGAACCACCACATTCATTAAATCTCCTTTCTCTGCTTTCTGTCAGTACTTATGTTTAAGGTGTGGGTTTTTTGGTTTGTTTTGGGGTGTGTATGCACATGAATCTTCTCCCACCTAGCCACTGGGTCATGGTGAGAGGTAGGAGGTGCAGGTGCTGGATGGAATATTAGGAGGGGGAAGTTGTAAAGTGGATGCACAGGGAAGATGGTGTTTACCTCTAGATCTTGTGTGGGCTTAAGTTTTATGGCAATGACTGAATCTCAATGTGAAGCATTGAGTCTCAGAAGGAGGCCATCCAATCTTATGCTATGAAAATGGCTGGGGCGGGGGTGCTGGAGAGATAGCTCAGAGGTTAAGAGCACTGACTGTTCTTCCAGAGGTCCTGAGTTCAATTCCTGAGTTCATTATAGATTGTGGCTCACAACCATCTATAATGACATCTGGTACCCTCTTCTATATACTGTACACATAATAAATAAATCTTAAAGAAATATGGCTCTTTAAAAAATAAAAATAAAAAAATAAAATGGCTGTAGGGGAGAGGGACATCACTAAACCAACTTCCAGAGAATCATTTCCAGACTCCATCCATTTAGACCACTGGTTCTCAACTTTCCTAATGCTGTGACCCCAAAATCAATACATCTCTGATATTGAACCTCCAAGGGGGTTGAGACCCACAAGTTGAAAATAACTGATCTAATGTAAGGCCACAATCTACTCACCACTGCAGCTTAAATCTGGAAAGATATGCCATTATTATCGATCCTCTGGGGCCAAAGTTACCCCAGGGAGCCACAATCCCTCTGCAGCCTCAGTTTCCTCTCCGATGGAGTAGTCTTGCAGTCTGAGTATTGGTCTCCCTTTGACATCCTGTGTTATGGCCTTGGGTGTGGCTTGGAATTCCCATGTCTAGAGTTTTCAGAGATACTTCACTGCTCATTGAGGCCTTTGCTCCAAGAGCCAAGGCTGAGGTTTACGATTCCCAGCTTGCACAGGATCTGGGGTATAGCAGAGGTTAATAAATGAATGCTGGTCTCACTGTAAAAACTGATCTATGCCAATCAAAATGATGCACACCAGTATTCCAAGCACTGAGAAGGCCAAGTTGAAGCACTTGGGATTTCAAGTTGAAGACTAGGCTGGGTTTCATAGGAAAGCATTATTATTATTATTATTATTATTATTATTATTATTATTATTTGCTGTGTGTGAGAGTTGGGAGAGAGTGTCTCTCCTCATCCTCATTAATATTGGACTTATAACCGTGTTTCCCCACAGCTAGCCACATACATTCTTTCTAAAGAAAGGAATGATCCCAGAGATATATGCATTAGGTGTGGGTCTGTGTGTGAGTGTATAACATGTTACTGCATGCATGTGGTGTTTGCTGATCATGAAGGCCAGAACAGGTGCTTTGTCTCTGTAGTCATGATAAAACAACTTGATTAAAATCAACTTAGGAATGAAAAGATTCTATTTTAGCTCACAATTCTAGGTTATTCAGTCATTGCAGAAGAGGGAACCAAGGCAGGAATTTGAAACCGTTTTTAGTCCAGAAGACAGAGCCTGAATGCATGCCAATTGCTCACGTCAAAAACAATTTTCTACATCCACACAGTCTAGGACTCAGTCCTCCCTCTTTCTTTGAGGCAGGGTCTCTCCCTAAAGCCAGCGTTCAAGTTCTCTTGGCTAGTCTGAGGTCAGCAAGTCTTGATGATCCTGTCCCTGTCCCTGAGAGATGAGATCACAGGCATGTGCTGGAGGCTGTGAGGGGCCAAACTTCAATCCTCATGAGTTCAAGTCAAGCTTTCTTTTTCTTTTTCTTTTTTTTTTTTCAAGACAGTGTTTCTAAATGTAACCTTGGTTGTCCTGGTGCTCACTCTGTAGACCAGACTGGCCTTGAACTCACAGATATCTGCCTAAGGCAAGCATTCTTAATTACTGAACTTATCTCTTGAGCCCCACCAAGGAGTTTTCTTTTCAAAACTGCATATATTGAAAAACATTAAAGTGTTTTACAGAAACAGGATATTAAAGATTATCAGTTTTATGAAAAATATAACTTGCAAGAAAATGTAAGTTGAAGTTATAAAAGTTAGAACACATCACTTTTTATATTAAGTTCTTACGTTGATTTTTAATTCTTTTCAAGGTGTGCTTCTTTTTTTTTTTTTTGAGACAGTGTTTCTATGTATTTTCTTGGCTGTTCTGGAACTTGCTTTGTAGATCAGACTTACAAACTCACAGAGATCGGCTTGCCTTTGTCTCCCTGGCACTGGGATTAAAGGTGAACACCACCAGACCTGGCTAAGGTTAACATTTTTTAATTAGTGTGTGCTGGGCATTCCTGTGGATGTCAGAGGACAACTTTATGAAGTCAGTTCTCTCCATCCTCTCTTTTTTTGGGGGGGGGGGGAAACAGGGTCTATTTATGTTTTGGAGATCTATGTGCAGACCAAATTGGCTTTGAACTTACAGAGATCCTCCTGAGAGCTGGAATTAAAGGCCTGTGGTACTATGGCCAGCTTTCCATCCACTTTTATGTGAGTTCTGGAGATCTAACTCAGAACACCAAGCCTGCATAGCTAGCTAGCACCTTTACCTACTGAGCCATCTAGACCAAGGCTAGAAGTTCTCAAGACCTCTTATTACTTTCAAAAAATTTTGAAGTCTCTCTCGTAATCCCAGCCTGGTCCTGAGTTTGCTATGTAGCCAAGGATGACCTTAAACTATTGATCCTCTTTTGTTTCCCCTCCTCAGCCTGGAATGGCAGGTATGGGCCACTACACCTGGTTTCTGCAGGAATGGTATCACCCAAATCCCCTCCTTTAAACTTTGAAATATTTTTGGAACTTTCAAATTTCATTTTAGTTGATATCTACCAATTCTTGCAACATAAAAATAAAACGAAGGGCTGAGAGGATGCTCTTCAGTCCCCAATGCTAGGATGATTCACTGTATAGTTGAAGCTGGCCTTGAGTTTGCATTAATCCTCCTGCTCAGTCTACACAGTACTGGGATTATAGGAGGAAGCTATGCTTGGTGGTTCCGGAGAGATGTCTCATTCATTAAGAGTAGTGGCTGCTTTTGTAAAGGATCTGGGCTTGATTCCAAATTCTAGGAGAATCCAATGCCCTCTCCTGGCATCTGTGGGCCGGAAGCATGCATGTGGTGCAGATATACAAGCAAGTGAAACACCAATTTATATGAAATAAAATAAAAATATAACTGATTTTTAAAGCAAAAGGAAGAATTGCTTTATATTCCACAAACCCCACTGAGGTCTAGCTGAAGGGTTGATAACCGGAGGCAACCACTACTGGGAATTTTTCCATCCATAGTTTTCCTTTATAGTTAGCTCTTCTTGCATATCCACGTAAGACCAAGTTGGCCAGGCCCCTCCCCTTCGAGCGCCTTACGTCACCTTCCTGCGCCGGAATTATGTCAGATTGCTGGGTGGGGACTCGGGGGCCGCTATGGAGGTTACCTGGCTGGCGTGAGTGATGCGCTGGCTGCTACCACTGTCCCATACAGTAACACTGACCGTCGTGCACGGGAGGAGAGGTATTTGCGGGGTCGAGATGTTCTATGCGGTGAGAAGGGGCCGCAAGACCGGCGTCTTCCTCAGCTGGTGAGACAGAGCCCGGCGGAGCCGGAGCCGTTTATTCTAAACACCAGTTTGTTTATTCCTTCTGTGTTGCAGTCAGTGACTACTAAAGGGAACATATAGTCATCGCAGACCAGATGATTTACACAAGGATTTTCGTGTTCCGATCGTCCCTGTGGGTGTTTTGTTTGTAAGACAGGACTCCCCCGTGTCAACTTCTGGTTTTCTGCCTCCATTTCCCCCAAGTCAGAGACTGAAGATAGGCACCATCATGCTCGGGCTCAGAGCGTGCTAGACAAGCAGCTGAGCTACATCCTCAGCCTTTCCAGTTTTTAAAAAGTAATCGTTGCAAGGGGTGGTGGCTCGTGTTTGTAATCCCAGTTCTGGGGAGTCTGAGGCAGGAAGGTCATACAAGTTAGAGGTCAACATGGCCTGTGGAAGGAGGCCTCAAAGAGATGAGCGGAGAGGAGGGAGGGGAAGAAAGAGAAGGAGAGTCTCAAACTACAAGCTAGTCGCTGCCTTTGGATTCTTGTAGCAGCCCTTGAAGGCAGATGGTGATTTCAGTTTCCTGGGTTGGGTGTGTGAGAGAATCGAGGCTTGAACCCAGGTTTGTGCCTATATGACAGTAAGCTTGACAGTCTGTTGTCCCAGCAACAATACTGAGGAAGAAATATCTCTGATGCCTGTTCTTTTTCTGTGATTGATGTTTTTGTTGGTTTGATTTTTCTTTTAAGATTTATTATTTATTATGTATACAGTATACAGAAGAGGGCACCAGATGTCACCATAAATGGTTGTGAGCCACCAAATAGTTGCTGGGAATTGAACTCAGGACCTCCAGAAGAACAGTTAGTGCTCTTAACCTCTGAGCCATCTCTCCAGCCCCATGTCTTGTTTTTTTGAGACAGGGTTTCTTTTTGTAGCCTTGGCTGTCCTGGAACTTTCTCTGTAGACTAGGCTTGCCTTGAACTCACAGAGATCTGACTCATCTGCCTCTGCCTCTGGAGCTCTGAGATTTAAGGGTGAGTGCCACCACTGCCCAGGTTGATTGATATTGTGGTATTAGTGAACCGCCTGGATGGCATTTAGCAGAAAGGGCTGGCCAGTCTTAACACAGAAATGAAGCTAAATTTTGAGATATATTATGCAGATCTAGAATGAGTTTTTAAAGATAAAATTGTATGAAAGAACACTAACTATATCATGTTAAGAGAACAAGCCAATTTGAAACGATCTACAGTGCATGATTCCAACTATATCTTGGAACAGATACAGACTTCTAAGGCATGAGGTTGTTCTGGATGGTGTAGTAATGTCAAAGCCTGTCACAGTAATTACACATTCACTAACCCTGTAGTCTTTATAACACTGTAAGTGAGCTCCAGTGTAAGCGGTGGACTAGGAACTTTTGAAGGCAGAGACTTAAAGAACTCTCTACTTTCTGTTCCTATTTAATGTGAACCTGAAACTGCTGTAAGACTTGACACTGATGAATAGTTTAGGTAGAATAGTGAAAGTAAAATTAAGTTTAAAAAATAAATAAGGATGTAAATTGAAGAGGGAAAGAAGCCTGGGCTATTGTATACACTCTTCCAGGAACGAGTGCCGAGCACAAGTGGACCGGTTTCCTGCTGCCAGATTTAAGAAATTTGCCACAAAAGATGAAGCTTGGGCCTTTGTCAGGGATTCTCTAAGCCCAGATGGTTCAAAAGGTATGTAACCCTAGTGCTGTATTTTAACCTATGAAAAGCCCCTTTGATCCCCAGTGTCACTGTCCCTACTTTTGTAGAGGAGATGAAATGATCGTCTATTTTCCCCTGTAAAAATTAAAGAATAGTGAGTGGTTTAAGCCAGGTGATGGTGGCCCTTGAGTTTAATCTTAGCACAAGAGAAGCAGAGGCAGGAAGATTTCAGAGTTTGAGGCCAGCCTGATCTATAGATTGAGTTCCAGGAAAGCCAGGGCTACACATAAATCCTGTCTCAAAAAACCAAAAAAGAGGGGCTGGAGAGATGGCCCAGAGGTAATTCTTCCTGAGTTCCTGAGTTCAATTCGCAGCAGTCACATGGTGTCTCACAATCATCTATGGTGACACCTGGGGCCCTCTTCTGTATACTATATACTTAATAATAAATAAATTAATTAAAAAAGAAACAAAAGTGGTTCAAAGGACCAGAGTTTAATGTTTAATTCTTTAATTAAACACTCACCTGTGTTGAGTGACTTACAATCTCCTGTAACTGAGGAGGAATAGATGCTTGAACACACACACTTAAAAATAAATAAATATTTTAAAAAGAATAGTGTGGTTCAGCCAGGTGGATGGTGCCTAGGATTCAAAGCTGAAGGTCTATTATAAGAGATATCAGATTTAGAGCACACACACACACACACACACACACACACACACACACACACAAGACTCAGGTCAGCAAGCTGACTAATTTACAACATAGACAAAAAACAAAAGCAAAAAACCCTATATCTGAACCTCCCTTAGGAAGTGGGGTTTCAAGAACCTTTTATTTATTTATTCATCTACTGCTATTACTTTCAGTAGAGCCTTGGAGATCTACTCTGGAGCTCCTGCAGGGCATCAGAGTTTGGGCTGGTTTGTTCTCTGTAATTCCCTCTTGGTAGGGTTACATCTAGAGTGCCTAGTCTGGTGTAGTAATGTTAAAAACTTCCAGAATGGGGGGCTGGAGAGATGGCTCAGTGGTTAAGAGCACCGTCTGCTCTTCCAGAGGACCCGGGTTTGATTCCCAGCACCCACATGGCAGCTAACAACTGTCTGTAGTTCCAGTTCCAGGCAAACACCAAGGCAAATAATAAATAAATAAATAAATAAATAAATGAATAAATAAATAAATAAAGTTTAAAAACTTCCAGAATGTTCTTCAACATTCATGTTGGTTTTGGGTCATGGTTGGAATCTTCTTTCAGGGCAGTTAACACAGGAGAAGACTGGCAAGCGGCCTCGGGAACCTCTGGATGAGGATGAAGATCTGCCAGAGCCAGGGGCAAAGCACACCAGTCAGGACAGGAAGCCAGCTGCCCTAGTGAGCAAGGACACATTTTCTTACATGGGTATGCATTCCTTGGGTTAAAAATGAACAACAATCAGCATGAATTCTTTTCCTTTACAAATGAGAGGAATTAAAGCTCTTTGTTTTGTTGGTGGTAGATTTTTGGGAACAGATTATCATTGTGTGGCCGTGGAGGCTTCAAACTCAGAGATCCTACTGAGATTAAAGGTGTAGGCAGTTATGCTAAAACTTTAAACTGATTTTTAGCTCCTTTTGTGTGTGTGTGTGTGTGTGTGTGTGTGTGAATACTTTCTACAAATTTCTGAGGTCTTTTATTCTGGAGAGAGAGCATTAACAAAAAATCCTTTTGGTTTCATAGGCCAGGGCCCTTATTAAATGTGTTCCTACCCTTTTTTTTTTTTTTTTCAAGATTTGTTTATTTAGTAAGTATATAGTTTCTGTCTGCATGTATGCTTGAAGACCAGAAGAAAATACCAGATCTCATTACAGATGGTTGTGAGCCACCAAGTGGTTGCTGGGAATTGTACTCTGGACCTCTGGAGGAAAAGCCAGTGATCTTAACCACTGAGTCATCTCTCCAGCCCACCTTTTTACTATTTTTTTGCAGCAGGGTCTCACTGAGTTACCCGTTGAAGCCCAGGCTAACCTTCAGCCATTTAGGTCCTTTGCAACCAGGCCTGACCATGAGGTTAATCAAATGGTGCAAAATCATTATTTTGTGGGGGAATTCTTAGGAAGCCCTTACATAGCCACAGGCTGCTGAAGCAGAGAAAGGAGAACAGCTCAGCCAGAGCTGCCTATTAGAGCAGAGTAGTGCCAGCATGTAGTCTTTTGTCTGCCCTCCCTCAGACCTCACTATGTCCTGAGGGAAAGAGACTTGGGCTCTTCGTCTGTTTAGCTCCAAGAGAAGCTGTGTACTCTTAGTAACTGTATCATGTAAATTTCCTTTTTTGTCTTTTACACATGGGAACAGAAAGAGGTGGCATTTGAAGATGATCCAGCATTGGGGTGTCCTGAGTTTTTGCTAGGAGGAAGCCATCTGTAGTTTACCTCCAGGGAAAGCACCACAAGACAGGAGTTGTTCAGTGGATGGGTTTGGCTGTTATCTGAGATGAGAAGTGCCCTTTCACGCTCATAGTGCGGGGGGGGGGGGGGGGGGGGGGGGGGGGGGGGGGGGGGGGGGGGGGGGGGG
>PVIH01028039.1:0-15846 GCA_004025045.1 Sigmodon hispidus | reverse complement strand
CTGATAATTCTCTGTATTTCCTGGGGGTCTGTTGTTATGTCCCCCTTTTCATTTCTGATTTTGTTGATTTGGACACTTTCTCTCTGTTTTTTGATTAGTTTGGCTAAGGGCTTATCTATCTTGTTAACTTTCTCAAAGAACCAACTCTTAGATTCGTTGATTCTTTGTATTGTTCTTTTTGTTCCAATTGCATTGATTTCAGCTCTAAGTTTGATTATTTCCTGTCGCCTACTCCTCCTAGGTGAGTTTGCTTCAAATTGTTCTAAGGCTTTCAGCTGCACTGTTAGGTCTCTAGTGTTTATAGTCAGTTTAATATTAATTAAAACTTGTTGCCTTACATATTATATGGGTTTTTTATGACAATTATAATTTTTTAGTTATGGTTGGCTGAAAGCTTAGAAAAATTTAACTACAAATATAGCATTTAATTCAATAGAACTTAATGTTTATGTGTGTGTGTGTGTGTGTGTGTGTGTGTGTGTGTGTGTTAGTGTGGAGGCTGGCTAGAGGTTAATGTTGGGTATCTTTCTCAATCACCTCTACCTTACTTTTTGGAGTAGAGTTTGTCACTGTACTTGGAACTGTCCCATTAGCTAGATTTGCTGGTCACTGAGCAATAGCACCTCTCCAGCACTGTGATTACAGTTATTCTAATTTTTAAAAACCATGCTGGGATAGAACTTAGGTCCTTATAGCAAGCATTTTACTCACTGAGTAATCACTCAGTTCTTAAAGTGTAGTGTTATGTTACACTTAAAGGTGTTCTAGAAATAAAAATGAAGGCACCATACTGCTGCAGTGTGATCCCTTTGGCAAGGGAAAGGGGAAAGCATTCCTTCGCCCTCTCACTGTGGCAATTAGAGTGTTATTTGCCAATCATAAAGCTATTATGATTTGTTGACTGGAAGCAACCCAGTATAAAACCCCAACTTGTTATTCTGCCTTCAAAGCACCAAACTCAAGTCAAACCCAGTTAAAATCCATTTATCCCTACCATCTTAATTACTCAGTACACAGCTAGAGTCATCATGAATATGGGTTTGAGAGAAAATTTATCAAACTCTCAGTGACAAAGCAACTTCTGCTTGCTTCTTAGAGAAGTTCATACTGGATCATGTGAGTGTGTAAACTTTGTACTCTGTAGTGTTGGTGTGTGTGTGTGTGTGTGTGTGTGTGTGTGAGCATGTGCATACATGTGTGTGCAATACACATGTGCAATCTGCAAAGAAAGAATTTAATGCACAATAATGTAAGAATGAGTTTGGTCCCACCTTATAAATATGACATTGGCTTATTAGAATCAGGTAGCTGGTGAATAAAGACTTTATGAATCAGTCAAAAAAGTGAAGTGCAATTCCACAATCATTATTTTCTTGTCATAATTCAATCTAAGTCAAAACATAGTGAAAGAACCAGTCATTTAAAATTGGATGTAATCCATTTTGAAATGGTGTAAGATGCTTAGTTTAAAAAACTTTATATGATAGAATTAACATGAGAATAAGCAATGGTAAAGGCCATTATAGTCATCATTAGTCCAAATAAGTTAATTTATTGATTTGCCAATATACAGGTGAAACACTATGGAAAGTCATGTGTATTGAAGCATGTCAGAAAGTACATTTTCAGAATTTGGACTTGATTTCATTGCTCTGGAGGAGATGTAAAGAGTGATCCTCTGTACTGTTATTTTTTTCTCAGGAAATTCCACTAATTTGAAGATTGGACATCACAGTAATTTTTATTTTAATAGAAACATTGTCAGAAAGTTGAAGCTGTAATTGATAAAGGATGAACAGGTACCCACAGTAATCCAAAACAGAGAATTAGTTGCATTTTGCAACCTGAACAGTGGGTTTTTTTTTATCCTATTGCATTAGCATCACAGGTTGGTCTCTTATCTTGAAGCCTTGTGAAATTTTTATGTGTTGTACAAAAATATTACAGGTTCATTTTGAATCTGCTAACATATCTCAGGAACACCATGTCCGATGTGATGTCAGTCCACCTTCCAGAAGACAGAGATTTGTTTCTCTTGCTTTAAACATCTTAAAGAACTTAATGATTTCTGAGGTCTACCATATTTATGCACTAAAATAAAGATTTCGTAACAATTCACTGTAAACGATTATAGGGATCCATTCTGTCACAAGGAATGGTATGTTTTTCATTTAAAAATAAAGTAATTAAAAGAAAAATAAGAAAGAGGAGGCAGGAAAAGAGGAAAAAGTGACCTCAGCATTATCAAGAGGTGGCTGTTTGAGAAATATAAGGTGTTTGTGGTGAGGAGCCCTCTGAGAAGATGCTCAACTATTGCTTCAGAGTTGTCTGAACTTTGGCTTGCTTCTGAATAGACTAAATGAGATGTCACTGTTCTTAGTGAGCTATAAAAAGCTATGCCTTCCATCTTGCTTGCATTTACTCTTTCTAGTCCTATTTGCTTTCTTTAATGAATAACACTTCTGCACACAGAGGCAGAAAAAAGTAGAGGCCACCAGCAATGAATGGAAGCCCACATATCAGAAGGAACTGAATCCTGCTGGCAATCATGTAGATAACTGCCCCAGCCAAGTCCTGAGATAGCTGTAGTAACTGACCAATCCCTCAATGATCATCCTATAACCAGTATAAAATGGGGAGACAACTAAACATCAAACTGATTTCTAATTTGCAGAAACTTTGCCAAGAATTCAGACAACTAATCTCTGATATAATTTGTTATACAGCCACAGACGACTAAGGTAGGAATGCAGGGCCAGCATAACGGTGAGGAGAATAAGAGACAGAGGGCATAGACTTAAGGAGACACTTTCCCCCAAGATGTTTGAGTCACTTTGTCACCTAATTCTTATCAAACTATCAAGGGGTAAGTCAAAAGTGAAGTATCAACATCTGATTTCAGGAGAGGATAAAGGGGTGTTACTGTGGATGTGGGCCTACTTGAGGTGTGCAAGGATATGAAGTAGCTTAGTATCCTGCACCTCTAAATGACTTGTTTTATACAACCACTTTATTGCAAACAATATACCTAGCAACCTAGATGCCCAAGCTTCACTGAACATCTGTTGTAAACAATGGAAATGCTCCCCTTAGCTACTGTTGACAACTCTATTTCTATTTAAACATACTGGGACACAGTCCAATAAATATGGGCTATGGGCTGATCTGGCAAGAATGACTTTGGGTTGCATTCTATGAATGTGCATAATTGGGTGTGCATATGATTAAAAACAGCTGCATTGTGGGAAATGGTAGGTACAATAGAGAAAGAACAATGTAATTTAGTTTGTCAATAAAAATAGAGAACCACTCAAACTGTGACCCTTAACCAATCTCTTCCTTTTTTGAATCCTATAAAAATTAACCTACTCTTTGAGTATCTTCACTCACATAGTTGGCTGTTGGTCTTGACAGTGTATTCTTGCTAATTTGCTTCACTTTGAAAAATGTTGCACTGATACTTTATAATTTATAACCTTTTAATCTCATTGTTGAAAGGGAGTTCAAGAACCTAGAAATCCAGTTAGAGCTCCACCCGAGTAACATACATATTTTATCATAGCTCAATTCTATTAAAATCCAGTGTCAAAATTAAAAGGAATATTCTATTAACTAAACACCAGGTTTATATAATATTCTGGATATCCAATTTTAAAAAAGTATATTCTTTGGGTAGGAGACAGAAAACATGAAGGAGAATTTATTGTTTCTTAAAAGTTTTAAAATATTTATTAAAGGAAGTTCTTTTGCTAATACCTTATACATAATAATGTGAACTAATATCCTTAAGCACCTCAGCAGGAAGTAGACAGACCAAGGATAAGATAACCAATATTAAAAATAAATGACACAGCAGGAGCAAATCCAGTGAATGACTCATTTCAATGGAACCCTGTGGGTGCTAAAACCAAACTGTAAATGAAACAGTTTACAAGAACTTCAAAATAAAAATCAAATTGCATCTAAATATTCCATCAGAAAGCATTGGTAATCTAAACCTCAAGCAACTGATAGTTTGCTGGATATTTTAAATATAATTTTAAATATGCTAATGTACGAAAGACAATAATTGCTTTATTTATATGTTTTCAAACTTTGCCATGACTGGAGAGGTCAAAAAAGTTTATTGTAGAAATTTAAATCATAGACAATCAAAAAAGTATCTGTATAGCTCTTCTATAACTTTAGTTAGTGTATGTGTCAGCCAGTAGAGGATCTTGTGAAAAGTTAAATTTTAGTAGGTAGGGTGAAGTCTGAAATTCTGAAATTTGGTTAATGTCTCAGACAATACGTTTTGAACAGAACAGTCATTTAGAGCTAACAGCTGTTGCTATAATGATTTTTGAGGCATCCAAGGAAGCAGCTTTATTATCACATGAGATTTACTAGGAATGCAAATTTCCTGGCCTCATGTCATTTTCCCAAGTTAAAGACTGCGGGTAAAGGACTTAGCAGTAATGGACAGTGTTCTCATTTGCATCTGAGAGTTGAAAGGGTGAATGCTAGTCTCTCAAAATATGGTGTCCTCCCTGCCCAGGAAACAAATCAGAAGATACTTTTCTGCTATTGATTAGCACAGGGCATAGTTCTGAAAAAGACTACTTAGAAGAGAATAGAATGATGATAAAAATATATTGAGAAGTACTAATTGAAATGGAAAAATGCACCTGTGGAGCCTTCCCAATGTTTGAGAGACAAATGTAAAAATCTACCTTGAACATTATTCTTGTTGCTTTCCTGGTTCTTCACATTAACATATATATATATATATATATATATATATATATATATATATATATATATGGCCAGATAATTCTCCTTCGGACAGAATGTAATCCCATTTTACTGTCACTTTTCTTATGGGAAAGAAGCAGCCACTTATTCAGAACCACTGTCTCTTACATAGCATACAAAGAGCCTGCATCCATTGGTTTTGAAGACACCCATTTAAAACCTGGAAATAACAAAGAGTATGTTATGTTATATATGTGCCCAGCTGCTAAAAAACCACATTATTGTTTAATTATCTATCTGCAGGGCATGTATACAGTGTAAGTCAGGGGACAGATTTCAAAAGTGGATTCTCACTTTCTACCCTGGGATACAGAAGGGAACTCAAGGTTATCTGATATCTTTGCCTGCATCTTTACAACATGATTTTCTTTCTTTATTTTCTTCTTTCTTCCTTTTTTCTCTCTTGCTTTTTTCTTCTTCTTTTAAGGTAATTTACTTTTTGAGATTATAATACAATTGTATGACTTCTTCCTTTGTTTTTTTCTTTCCCCAAACCAACCTACATCTTTCCCTTGCTCTTTCCAAATTCATACCCACTTTATCCTTAGCTGGCTATCTATATTCTATCTATCTATCTATCTATCTATCTATCTATCTATCTATCTATCATCTATCTCATCTATCTACCTATCTATGTATCTATCTGTCAACCTAACTATCATCTATCTATCTATTTTTCTATCCATCTATCTTCTATCTAGTTATCTATGCATCTATATCTATGTATTTATTATCTATAATATAAAAATATAACTTGCTCTGCTCATATGTTATTTATTTATATGTTTTTAAAACTCATTTAACTTGTTTACAGCTCTTAATGTCTTTAAATTAGGTTCTTACTAGAGTTTATAATTTACTTCCTTTGAATGTGTGTGTTTATAATTGTAGATCTAAAAATAGCTTGTTCAGCCTACATCACAATTTATTTTACAATAAATATTTATTCTAAAGTAAAATCTTTTAAAAAGTCTCCATAGCAGAGACAGCATGTAGTCCAGTGTTTATCACTTGTACATAGTTTCTGCTCCTAGGAAATGAAAGCATGTAAAAGACCAGCACTAACAAATCTGGGATCAAATCCAGTAGTTGTATCTGTAGTATCTAGACATATTTGAAGATGACATTGCAGATTCCTTTAGATATGTGCACAATTGTCCTGGATTTAGTAGCATCACTGCTATTCTTTTGACCCTGACAGTTCCCCTTGGGAGAGGAGGCAAGCAGGCATGGAGAACAATGGCTCAGACACAGGGAGGAAGTTGAAATAAGGCAAGCTCAGTTTACTGAGAAAGGGGCAAACCTTATAAAACCTCCACCAATCCAAGGGGAGCGCTGTGCTTAACTGGTCACCTCTTGATTGTCAAAGTCATCTCACATGAGTATTCTGCCTCAGTTGCCTATGCCCCCAGGCAGACCCCAGGCTGGCTTATAAGAAAGTGCCAATTCAAGGAGCTCTCATGGCTATCAGGACTATAAGTACATGCTTTAAGGCACTAGTTGCAACCAGTTTGAACTGGCTGATGCCAGGCTGACCTTCCGGACCTTAGAAGACTGCACTGCACACATTACCTCTTTAAATAATTTGAAAAGTAGATGAATAAAATTGGATTTTACACTAAGTAAAATGTAGTAGATACAGACAGGAATGTTCATTATACTGCAATGAATGACAAAATTTGACACATATAGAATTCAACTCATACAGTTACTTCTATAAGAAACATACATAGATGTAATCCTGTATTTATTTTGGTACTCAAAAAAGGAAAAAATGCTTCGAAGGCATGGGAACTCCACTGTGAATGACAGAAGTTATGTCATCAGAGGAAAAAGCAGCAGATGAAACCAGCCAGGAGCGTCTTGATTGTAAACACTGACAATAGACACTTGGAGACAGATCTATTGGTCAAAATCAAGTAAGCAAATAAATAAACAAATAAAGGTACTCTTACAATGATGGTAAACATGAGAGCACAGTATGTTCTCTCAAACTGATCTTCTGGAAGTATCTATAATTTAACAACAGACAACAAATGTTAAATAGAACAGAGATGAGCAAGAAAGAATTAACTCAATGTGAATTTCCCCTATGGAAGCCAGAGGTATGATTTATAATCAAAGAAAATGAAAATGAAACCCAGCTGTGTTAAGTATAGCCAGTACTTTTCTTTAGTAATCTTTTCTCAATCTAGGGGTCTTTTTCATGCTTTGTAAAAGAGGAGAATGCAATTAGAAGTTGTATGGTAGTCACATATCTTCCAAACAATCTTCCAAACTAGATATAACTTTTTTTCTGATTTCATGGCTATATAAACATATATTTTGGAATTGTGCCTCAAATTGTCCTTTAAATAGTGTTTCCTGAATAAAAGTAAACTATCCTTGGCTAAGTATCATCACCCAGAATGAATGAAGGAGGTGTTTTAGTTGTTATTGTTGTTTTTCAAAGACTTCATGAAATATTTAGTTTTCCTATTCAAATTGTGATAGTATGTTGTGTGGAGTTGTCATGACTCTTCTGACGTTTAACACAGTCCTAGAAAGGGAAGTGTAGATTGGAAATTACAGAGACAGAAAGAATTAGAGATAGAACACTAGAGTTAGGAGGGCACTGAATAAATACTCAGCTGCCCCAATTTCATTTCCCCTGGTCTTTTTATACCTAGCAAAGGGAAGGGGCAAGTACAGATAGGTATAAACCCTCCCTCAATTCTCAGATATAAGACCCATGGCAACCATACCTTTGACCAAAGCAGAGTTAGGGGAGGGGGAAGATGACAGACACAAGATCAGACAAATACTGCAATCTTTGTGGGCTCACACATGGAATTCCTGGTCATGTCTCTCAAAAACTGTCAGGAATATAGGTATACCATCACCATCACACAGGTGTTTGGTTCGGTAAACATTCCCAGCTCCCACATGGCTGCTATTAACTCCTGTCCCAGAGGATCTGATGCCCTCTTCTGACCACCAAGAGCACATCACGGATGTACATGCAGACGAAAAAGATACAGATATTTAGCAAACACAGTGCCTAGCACATACTGGCAAACACTCCTCTAATGTGTGCAATTTCTAGCCCAAAAAGATTAGTAAAAGAAGAACCAAATCCAATGATTCTTCTATTTTATTCATTGAGAAACAAGAAAAACAAAGCTTTCCCTGTGAAACCATGTGGAAGTTTCCTGTGAATATAAGAAATCTTTAATGTTATAGTTTAAATTAAAATCATCTTGAGTTTAAAATTCAAAAAAGAATATAAGTGGTGACAAAGAGGTTTGGGGATGGGCAAAGGAGAAGCATAATTACAACAAAATTAACTTCAATATACCCAAAGCTACTATGATAAAATGGGAAGCTTACTTACATTTCTTCAGTCATCTTCACCCATTGTTCATACTTTGGAACTCGGGATGAGAATTAGGACCACATGCTTAAGATGTACAAGACATTTGCTTTGATCCTCAAAATTAGCTTTCATATAGAGTCTGTTAGATATGCAGCCATGTTGTTTTATGACACACAATAGAATATTTGTCTCTCTTAATAATGACTGATATAGACCTTCTAGGGGATTAATTATTAGTTAATACGATATAAAAATATTCATTGGAAATGAGTTTTGGGATCCTACAGAAAGTCAAGTATAGACCAACTGCTTTATAATATAATGTGCTTTCTACTTCTTAGGGTGGACTACTTCTGTTGTTAAGTGAAGTCTGGAAATTACTAAGCATGTGGAAAATATTGTAACTGAAACAATTTGCACCAGCTTTAAATGATCACAGAATGGATTTTGTATTCAACAATTGAAAATTTGAAAGCTCAGTAACATAGGCTTTCAATGTTCATGCATTCATTTCTATACATACATTTTACTTATCACATTTAATATTTGATAATAATAGCTTTAAATATCAACAATGAGTTCTATATATAAAAACACTTTTGCATTATTTTAGATATGTATCATTAGATGTATAGATTAACTATCTAGTTGTCTTGAAGTAAAGAATAAAGTTTGCAGAGACACAGATTAGAGCTACAGGTGACTGTCAACAAATTTCATTCTTTCCTTCAAGATAACTAGGTAGTTAATCTACACATCTAATGGCTTTATTAATGTATATTATATATATTCAAATTGTATCATATATATGTAGAGAGAGAGAAGAGTGAGAGAAACATGACCCAGCATGTTATTTTATCCCTGTACAGAATAAAATAGTACCTTCTTCTAATGTAGAGCCTGTTATAACAAGTGCTTCATCTTCCCTCCTCAAAATGTGTTCTCCTATAGGAACTCCTGTTTATCTTATAAATAACAAATAAAACATATTACCATGAATAGGAAGTAATGGGTACTGCTTTTTTCTTTTATATCAGTTCTGTACTTCAACTTTCTTTGGTGTGGTTTGTGTGTGTGCACTTATATGTATGTGTGTGTGTGCGCACACACACATGTGTGTGTATATGCATATGTGGTGTATCTGTAGTGTGTATATGGGTGTGGTGTGTGTGTATGCATGTGGTGTGTATCTGTGGTGTATTGTGTTTTGTTAGAGACTCTGGACTGAATAAATAATACTGACTGAAATGGGAAGGATAAAATGTCTACTTCCTTACTCTAGTTATGAAAATCAGTTGTGCTGAAAATGTAGCTGATATTTTACATGTATTCTTAATTTGTTTTTAATTGCATCAATACTTAAATGAAGTATGTGGTTTGAATGTGAAATGTTCCCCCGTACAAAATCATGCAACGTACTGTATCCTTTGAGTCATGATTCAGAGTAACACCCTCCTCTTGACTTGCTTCTGTAATCTACCTACCTCAGAATCCAGAAAAGAAACTAAGAGTGGAAGAAGACCAGTAACTCATTAAGATGCATTTCTTATAAATGGATGATAATCTTATTTCAAATAATTAGCACAGCAGACACTATAAAGACCGACAGGTTGTTTTAGTTCTTCAGTACTCCAAGCTGGAAACATAAATTAAAGGAACAATATAGGTTCTGGTCATCTATGATTTTCCCCTTTGTAAGCTAACTTAATGTTAGCTTAAGGCTTTCTCTGTATCTTTAGTCTTTTTGTTACAAACTATAAATTTAGTTTAGTATCTAAGATAAAACAAATTTCTAACAATGGCAATGAGGGTTTTTTATTATCTATTTACTTATCAACATCTATTACTATATAAAAGACACACTTGTATTGAAATTTCTTTAAAAAGATACAACATTGAGGATATCTTAAAGGGAGAAACTTGCTAAACACCACTTCATATTTAACAATAGTATAGTTAGTTTGTTCTTATGTAGGCATATTAAATAATGAAAATAACTATTCTCTGCTCTCTAATATACATGGAACATAATATATAAAATCTAGAGGCTTTTGTTATTGTTTTTTGTTTTGCTTTTTGCTTTTGTTTGTTTTACTGTATCTTTGAGGGAACAGCGCCAACAAGATAGTCACATAGGTGATGAAAGAATTCCTCAAGACAGAAAGGCAGTAGAAAAAAATTTATTAGATATGCTGTGATAAGCTGAAGTGAAAAGGCCAGTGGAGGAAAGCTATCTGTGTAGAGATTTCCTAAGGAGGAACTATTATGGACACAGAGGTTCTACATAGGCAGCCAGAGTAGTTTATTTAAAAATTTTTTAGATTGTAATGCAATTACATTGTGTATATTATTTGCAGTTGACTACAGTGTATTGAATAACCACTTGATGTACTCTTCTCTGCAGAACACTATATTTTTTGCTTTCAGTATTTTATAGTGGCCTAAACCTCCCTGGCTGAAGTCTTCTGAGGTTTCCCCACTTGCATGTAAGCATGGTTTAGGCTGCTATTCTTATGAGACTTCATGGCTATAGACTTTGTGATAATTCTAAGAGACACAGTAAATTCCCTATTCCTCTGTCTACTACAGTATTCTGGCCCCTCTTCCATAATATTCCCTGAGCCTAGATGCATGATCTACTGCTCTCTGAATTTAATTGTGGCTTTCTTTAAGAATCTCCTTGCCTGTTAAAATAAAAAATTCTTTGATGGGAGGTGAGAATTACACTTAGGTGGTGGTGTTAAGACAAATAATTAGAATATAGTTAAAGATTATCATGTTTGAACAATGTGGTGGTTTTGAGTTCTCCTCCAAAATCCCATAAACTTTCTATCCTTGATGTATGACTAGGATTCCAGTACTGGGCAAGAACTTCCTCTTATTAAGTGGGCCTTATATCTAATTAGAGAATTGATTATAGCCAAGCCATAAATTTCACTATTGTCCCCTAAAATTGATCATGACATGTAGTTATTAATGTAGTTCATAGGTATTATAGATAAGTAGAACTATTAATTTCTTCTTTTCTTCTTATATATTTTTTTCTTTTTTTATCATGAATAAAGAAGTCACATTTTCTCTCCCTGTACATCCTTAACCAAAGTCCCTTCTCCCTCCCATCACATCAGGTCAATCTTTCTTCTCCACATCTCCCCAACTACCCACATAGGCAGGTGATCCCAAGGTCCCAAGATTCCAATATTGCTTAGTTCAGCCTCCACTCCGGGCAAATCTACTTTTCCCCCCCTAACATCAAGACTGAGTCAGGTGTTCCTCTACAGTGAGTGGGATCCAAGGTGTCAGTCCAAGATGTTTCTGATCCCAAGCTGTTCAGTGGTTGTGGTTTTCAGCTTGGGTAGCTTTGCTTTTATGCTGTTGTTGTTGTTTAGAGTCCAGGGATGAGTGAGTACAGCCTCTGCTTATCTTTCTGGGTTTATGATACCTCACTCAGGAGGATATTCTCCGAATCCATCCACTTGCTTGCAAATTTTAGCATATCATTTTTCTTACTGCTGAGTAGTAATCCATTGTGTAGATGTACCACAGTTTGTTAATCCATACTTCAGTTGAGGGGCACATAGGTTGTTTCCAGGTTCTTGCTGTTACAGATAATGCTGCTATGAACATAGTTGAGCTAATGGAGTAACATAATGAGCACATTGGAGTGCAACTGTCTGTGTGTCTTTTGAGTATACACCCAGATGTGGTATTGCTGGGTCCTTGGGAAGATTGATTCTCAGTTTTCTGAGAAACCACCATACTGCATTCCAGAGTTTACACTCCCCACTGGTGCTATATTTAAGAAGTGGTCACCTGTGCCAATTTGTAGAAGTGTATTTCCCACATTCTTTTCTATCAAGTTCAAAGTGGCTGGGTTTATGTTGAGGTCTTTGATCCACTTAGATTTGAGTTTTGTGCAGGGTGACAGGCTTGGATCTATTTGCATTTTCTACACACTACCATCTAGCTATGCCTACATCATTTGTTAAATATGCTATCTTGCTACCACTGAATATTTTGGGCCTCTGTTGAAGGTCAGGTGTTCATAGGTTTTTAGGTTAATGTCTGGATCCTCAATTTGTTCCATTTATCCACAAATCTGTTTTTATGCCAGTACCAGGCTGTTTTTATTACTGTAGCTCTATAGTATAACTTGAAGTGAGGGATGGTGATGCCTCCTGATGTTCTATTGTTGAGCAAAATTTTTTTGGCAATCCTGGCTTTCCTGTTATTCCAAATGAAATTCAGTATTGTTCTTTCAAGGACCGAAAAATATTGTGGTGATATTTTGATGAGCAGTGCATTGAATCTGTAGATTGCCTTCAGTAGAATTGCCATTTTCACTGTGTTGATCCTACCTAGCCAGGAACATGGGAGATCTTTTCATTTTCTGATATCCTCTACAATTTCTTTCTTCAGTGATTTATAGTTTTTGTCAAATCGATCTGTTACTTCTTTGGTTATAGTTACTCCAAGGTATTTAATGCTATTTACAGCTATTATAAAGGGTAATGTCTCCCTTATTTCTTTTTCAGCACTTTTATCTTTAGTGTATAGGAGGGCTACTGATTTCTTTGAATTAATCTTGTATCCTGCTATATAGCTGAAAGAATTTATCAGCTGTAGAAGTTCCCTGGGAGAATTTTGTGGGCCACTTATGTATATAATACATTTTTTCTTTTCTTTAGAAGCTTCAATGGCACCTCTGGTATCACAAATTATAGTTCTCCAGGAAAGTAATTTTAGGTCAGCTTAAACTTGTGTGCTCTGGGTTCTGTATTTGAAGTATATGGTATATGAAGTATATGTATATGTACATGAAGTATAAATCATCAATAGGGAATTACCCCCAACCTCTGGGAGACAACCAAGGACAATAGCAATAACCTACAAGGTTTTGGGAGTCTCTTGTACAATCACGATGAGCAACTCAAAAGGGGGTTCTCAAGTGGGTTTTGTTAGATGGCTCTTGATGGGAGCAATATCAGGCCTAATATATATACCTGACTTATACATGTCATGTGTAATTTTAGTTAGATAGATAATAATATGTTTCTTTAGAACTTTTCAGACATCATTACTGCTGTTTTACTCTCCTTCTTCTGCATTTATCTCCCTCTCCCTGTAATTAATACCCCAGCTCATTATTCCAACTTCTCCCTTCAAATAACAGTTCCTTACTATTCTCTCTACCCCCTAGTTCTTTACTTTTATGGTTTCTGCTGTTACTCCAGGTTATGTAGCTCTTAAGCTTTCAATGTGATCCATTTGACCTCAGTTTTCTAAGGTATTAAATCAGAATAATAATGTGTAATGCTCAAAGTCATCATAAAACTAAATTGAAATCATTAATCTCTTTCTCTTATAAAGTGATATAGCTGTAGTTATGTTTTATATAAAACATACTTAAGATTTCACAGCTTACCTCTTTAGTAATTTTTGGTTTGCTATTTCAGTTACAACATTTATATTTTCACTGAGGAAAATATAATTCTGATGCTATAAGAATTAACCTCCAAATACCACTTTCTATTTCTGTACCATGGCTTGGAGCTTATTTTAGAAACACATCTAAGATTATTACTTTTCCTTGGGAGCCTAAAAGAGCACATTTTTGTTTATTTATTTGTGTCTTTTGAGATAGAGTCTCAGGTAGGCTAGACTGGCCTCAGACCGTTAGTGTAGCTGAGATGACCTTGAACCCTGATCTTTTTTCCTTCCTCTCTAGTTCTGGGATTTCAAGTATGTGCCACTACATTCAGATTGATCTGAAAGTTATAAAGTCAACCATATGAATGGGAAATGGCATTCATTAATAACTTCAACTGTGTTTGTAGATGTTCTTCTTGCAACCCAGACATGCATGTATACATCATAAACATCTACAATTCTATGGGGCAGTAAAGGCAAGAGTAGAGGGCCAGGATTCAGACAAGATAGGCATACTTCACAGATTTGTCACTAACTGATGACCTTGGGATGTATATGAATGTGTGTATTATGTGTGCATATGTGTGTGGTTTGTATGTGTGTGAGAGAGAGAAAAGTAAACAACTTTCTGCTACTGTCAATGTTCATATGACAATTAAATAAAATATTATATAAATAATTTCTAATGCTGTTCATGACCTTTAGATATCTTCAAGTGGCAAAGTATTCTTCCCACAACAATGATCAGCTTATTCTTACTTGCCTTTATTCTTAAGTGAATTATGCACTTTTCATTGTTTACACTGAAGCTAATAAACTGTAGGATACTTTGGTAGCTGTTTTCCAAACTTGTTCAGTATAATCCCTTTATACTGTTCATGGTTAGAATGAAAACTTTATGAAGGTGAGAAAAGAAAAGGACATTTACAAAGAACTAAGTGCTGGAAATGGAAAACATTGAAAGGAAAGTAGACCATGGTGCTCAGGGACCATTACATTAAGAGATTCAGGAAGGTTTCTCTGAAGAGTGATCATTTGAATAGTTAGCTGAATAAAGATAAAGTAGACAAGAAAGCCTCATTTGATAGAGAGAAAAGATCTATATTTTATCTTGGGTTACATTGCTGGTAAATGCCTGGCTCATGATTTGAGATCAGACAGCCCTGAAGTTGGCACTGACTTTGTAGATTTTAGTGAAGAAAGAACACACCAATAAAGTTATTTTATTGTCCTATAGTACATAGTTTTTGAATTACTTGCTTTTTATTGTTTTCTTTAAAACAATTTCTCATTCCAAAGTTTTTTCTAACTATATAGACTGTGAAACAAGATGCCAGTTTTCAATTGAGCTTTCTAGTTTGGCTGGCAATTAAGCCATTTAATCTATGTTCTTTTATTCTCCTCATACATCATAAATAACTTAACAACATGGTCAAAGAGCAGCTTCAAAAATGACCAAACAATCTTGAACACTTGCTGAGTATCACATGATAGATTCTTTGACTTTGGAAGTTTTTAATGTATAATAAATTAAACAAGCCAAGATTAAAAGCAACCACCAATTAAATAGTCCTTTAGTCAGCAAGGAATATCCTTGACCTTTCCAAACTCACACTTTAGAAGAAAAGTAACAAAAATAAATATATTAACACATCAAAAGTTACCTGTTTATTTTTTGAAAGAGAACCAAATCAATAGAAAAATGGAACATAATACATTTTGAAATACATTTTATTACAATTTGCCCTTGGCATCATTATAATGATGGTGAAAGCAGTGTGTGGGACTGAACTGAATGGCTAGAATGACTATGTTGCTTGCTGATGTTTCCTGGTTATAAAGAACCACTGTGTTTGTTTATTAGTAGCTTGTGTTGCTTTCTTTTATTCAGACATGTAAAATGAGAAATTCCTTGGAGCTCACATAAAAGTGTTCCATCTAACTCAGGTGTATTAAATCACTCATCACATTAAAGTTCCTTGATACATTCTACAATAGACATTAGAGCCTTTCACATTGGCCTTGACTACCACCTGCTATGGTGTTCCTAATAATAGAAAGTAATAATAGCTTTCTCTAATTCAGCATCTATTGCAAGGTCAGTGATTCTTCACCAGAAAACATTAATAGCTAATAGTATCAAGAGTCATTTAGTTGAATAAATGCTTTTTTTTTTCCTTTATTTTGTATTTATTAAAAAAAAAAAACACAGTAAAAAGAATTTAAAATGTGGAAGAGTTAACAATAACTATATAGAGGATAAGAAT
>PVIH01028038.1:0-15847 GCA_004025045.1 Sigmodon hispidus | reverse complement strand
CAGGGATGGAAAAAAAAAAATTCAGAGGGAAAGATGAACACAAAGAAAATATAGGTGTAGCAATCTTATTTGTATGTCTACCCTTGATAAGCCATGCTTATCATTCTTATCCTCTATATAGTTATTGTTAACTCTTCCACATTTTAAATTCTTTTTACTGTGTTTTTTTTTAATAAATACAAAATAAAGGAAAAAAAATTAAAACCTTCATTTTTGATTCGATAGAAAAGGGGAAGTGATGTGGGGTGTCTTTCTATGTGCTGTAAATAAAAAAAAAAAACTGTCTTGGCCTATGGCAGACATCTTAAAATAGGCAGAGAAATCAGAGCATAGATAGGGGAAGAAGTGTGGAGTCCCAGGGAGATATCATCCAAATGCCCCCCCAAAACAACATAAAATAACACAAGTAAGCCACAGGCTACATAACAAAACAAAATAATAAAAATAAATTAAAATAAAATAAAAAACTAACTAGCAATATGCCTAAGCCATAAGCCAATCAACATAAAATTAATATAAGCCTTTTTATAATTAGTTAAGATTAGTCAATCTAAGACTGCCAGTCTTTAAGTCTAAACCACCAGCCAAACAGGCCAAAAACCTCATTCTACAAACATCATATTCCATTCTGAAAAGAATGTAGTAGTAACTTCAATGCCCTTGAATGTTTCACACTTGCACCGGACCCTCAGATATAACAGGATATGGAAAACTCATTTTAAGTGCTAATCACATGCAGAAACACAGTTTACATGTAGCATTAACAGAAAGACCCTAAGAATGTCAAGATGCCTTGTAGGCAGCAGCAGGAGGTTGGGACAGTGGGCCAGGCTAAAGGAGGGTGGGTCAAGAAGACAGTCATGAGAAATAATGAAGCAGTTTTGTCAGGTTTCTTATTCAGCAAATTCGAAGAGAAACATTTATGAGAGCATTTCTCTTTTCCCGTCCTAACACCATCCCTTTTCCATGCTCACATCAACAGCTGAACATACAACCTTTTAGTGCTCTGCTTGCGATTTATTATTTAAGGAGCTTATGCATAATCCATCACCCTGTTACCTTCCTGTTCACATCACTGTCGCACATGCAAGCAGAACTCCTTCCTCTCTGCACGGAAGTGCGTTACAGGACACTGAGAAGAAAACATTACTCATCCTAAGCAGAGGGAAAAGACTACCTTATGCACTGATGGGCCATCTGGAGTTATGAAAAATGCCTTGTTTTCAAAGCAATGTTACATAGTTAAAGCTGTGGCAAGCAAACAGATTTGCATTCATATGGGCCAAGGGGCAAACTATTTGGCCTCCACAAACCCAATTTCTTTATTGATCAACTAGTCTTCTTTTTTCCTGATTGGGACATAAAGATGCAAATATATATATATATATATATATATATATATATATTGACCTGCCCCAGGATCTAATCCATTCCCAGTAGAGAGTCAATAAATGATGGCAACAACAAGAATCGTAACCATAGAAAGACCTTTGACATATTCTAACCACAAAATTGAAGGCCCTAGGCCATCAGCTGAAGACCAGGTGCACAGAAAGTATGAGACTCTTGGTTCAGTTCCTGCCACCAAGAAAAATAAATTAAGGGAAATAGAGAAGTAGCTGGTTTCTCTGGAATAGAGTCTTGAGAGAGTGTTGTGCAGAATATGTGATTTAGAGGAAAAAGTTTGGAAATCATTACTCTCTATATAAATAACTAAGAAGAAATCAATTTGACAATGTGAGAATAACAGAATAAACAATAAAATAAACATTGATTATTCTTCTCTGATAATTTTAATTCTAGTGTCAACAACTCTACATTCTACCTTCTAGCATTTTGTTTGTCTTGTATGGAAATGAATTCCAGGAATTCAGAAATCTGTCACTTGAAGGAGTTGTGGCTCTGCTCATCCTTGTCCAGAGATACTACCAGCCAAGCTCTGGAGTGTGGCACACCTACTGTCTCAGTGCTCCAACACTACTTTGCTTCCAGGAGATGTCTGGGGAGGGGAGTTATAACAGTTCTGAGTCTTGATAGATTTGTATTCCCTACACTGCAGTCAATTTCCTACACCTAAAGCCTTAACCACACCACATGAGAACACATCCTTGAATTTCTATTTGTAAGGTGTCTCCACAGGAGGCACAAAGAAAGTTGAAGACAAGTGTCAATACAAACTAGGTCCCTCTTGATGACAAAGCCCCTAACAGCTCAGAATAAGCAAAAGCAATACTGTCTTCTGCATGTGAGTGTGAAGGTGGGTCACTGGTCCCCAATCTGCATAAACTACCAGATTCTGAGTCCCTCTCCTACTCCAGGTCCTGCAAGGATAGTCTATGAATAGAGACAGAGTGATTGGCATGTGCCAAGGTGAGGATTAAGGGACAAAATCAACTCCCTATTCAAGCAATTCTAACACCAGGAACATTTCTAACTAAATTTATAGTTTATAATCTACTGCTTCACACCACTGAACTTTTAACTGTTATGCATTAAAACACAAGTATTCCTTGATAGTTAGCATGCACAACTGTGCATGCATTTCACATCAAGTAAACACTCATTGAGCTTGCATTATCTGCTAGGACTGCTGTAGTTGTTACAGAATGCATGGAGTTGGCATGGTACTCTGGCTTGCTTTTCTGTTTCTGTGGTAAACACCATGACCCGAAAACAACTTGGGAAGGAAAGTGTGCATTTCATCTACAATACCCAGGTCACACTCTACTAGTGAGGGAATACAGAGCAGGAACCTGGGAACAGGAACTGAAGCAGAGATCATGGAAGAATGCTGCTTGCTATCTTGCTTCCTCTGACTTACTCAACTACCCGGTCACCTGCTTAAGGATAGTATCTCCCACAGTACGCTATGCCCTTGTATATCAGTTAATCACAAAAAAAAAAAAACCCAACCCACCAGACATGCCAACAGGTCAATCTCATGGAGGTAATTCCTCTGAATGTCCCCTCTTCCCAGATGACTCTAGTTTGTGGCACATTGACAAAGACTATGAAGCAGACACAACAATAAATAAAACAAAATTCCCTGTCCATATAGAGATTGTCTTCTATCATAAAAGTCTGTGATATCAGTTTAAAGCCAGCTTAAAATTGGATTGGAATTTAAGTAGGTGCAGAAAATGATGAATATTTCCCACACACAAAAAAATGACAAAGACCCTGAGCCCATGAAAATGAGAAAATATATACTCATACATAAACCCACACACCATACTAGAAATGGATATTAAAAATACACACACGTGCATATTATGTTATTTATTATATGTGTGTGCTGTGTGTGTATTTTTAATATTTGTTCATAGCATGGATGTTGCTATGGATTATTTCTATATTATAATATATCATATACATATATATAAAACATCTGTGTATGTAACAGCAATTAAAAAAAGAGGCCATGAATTTGAAAGCAGGTTGGTCATGGTTGGCTTTAGAGGGAGAAAAGGAGAGAAAAATTATATTATAACCTCAAAAATATTAAAAATTATCTTTTAAAAAGTCATGCAATAAAAAATAAGGCATTTGCCGATTCTAGGTTTGCCTGCCAAATGAAATGCTAAAATGACAAAAATAAGTGGATGCCCATAAAGTACTTAGCTAAAGCAACATTGTTGTCTTTATTGTAAGTCTGATGAGTTTCATTAACTATTTATTTACAGGAGCTTTGCTAATTGAAAAAGAAAGCACTTGGAGAATTCTAAGAGGGTGCATCCTTTTAATGGGGGAATAAAAATTGAGTCAGACATTAGTTTTAAAACAAGTTGGGAGGAGTAATCTGGTAGGTGAAACCTGACAGACTCTTCCAATGGTACCTGGTCTGAAGAGAGGCCCTGGGTTTATTTACAAGTCCACTATCCTGGTCTCAGCCCAACCATCTCAGCTAAGGAGGACCTGGATCCATCTTTGAAAAGTTAGATAAGCATCAAGGACAGTTTGGAACTATTCACTTCAGTTTCGTGTGCATTGGTCTCCTCTCGTTAGAGTATGTCATTAATTTTCAGCAACAAAAACCTTATTATGAAGAATAAAAATAAAGTTGCCCCCACTTTAAAGAAATAGTATCAAAGCCTCTGAACAAACATATTCTTCTTCCCCTCAGCCAAAGGTAGACTGAGGATGGAAAAAGGAAGGGATAAAATAGATGTTCAGAAGGAAATTGATCCAATACTCCATAGTTTTGCAATGACCCATTCCAGTGTCATTGAGAAGTTGCAGATTGTTTTCCAAAAATGACTCAGAGTGGGCTTTTCTAAAGGCTGGCTGTTTACTTCTTTGAGTCCAGTTAAGGTCCATCTTCCTTTCCCTAAGATTGGCTGGGCTGGTGACTCTTATAACCAAGAGAATACAGTAGAGTAGTAAAGCTGTCACCACCTTAAAGCTAGATCACAAAACACCTGCTTAGCTGGATCTTTGAAGTCCTGACCTACAATGTCAGGATCTGGCTATTCTGAGACCACCATGCTTTATAAAAGTCTAAGCCATGTAGAGAAACGTATACACATCTTATTTATTTCCTTCAACAGCACCAACACCATCAGGACTACAGTGCCCAGACGCCTTCCTAGTCACAGGTCTTGAACCTGCTATCAGAAGTGAGGTCAAAATTAGAGAACAATTAAACCAATCTATGCTTATCTAAGTTCCTCATCCAGGGGATCCATGAGGACACCCAAGGTTGCTCCTTTGTTTAATTTTTATTTCATGGGTAAGAGTGTTCTGCCCGCTATCTGTGTGCCACATAATGTAGTGCCTAAATTATACAGAAGTTGGCAGAGGAGTCCCTGAACTTGGAATTACAGATAATTATGAGCCAATATGTGGATGCTCAGGACTAAACCTGGCTTGCCTGACAGAACAGCCAGCACTCTTAGCCACTGAGCCACCTCTCAAGCCACCAAAGGATTGTCTTTAATATCACTATATTTGATGACTTTTGGTTTCCCAGCAATACTAATCGTAATAATTTAGACTCCACCTTATTGCAATATTACAGTTCTAAGACAGGCTTCTGAACCCCCGTGTTTGCAAAGATTCTGGCTCTTGATATCAAACTTCTGAAATTCATTTTTTAAAATCTGGATTTTAAAAAGCCTCTTTCCTGGGTGTCACACAACCTGTTTAATGGCAGGATGTCTTGTTTCTTGGAATTCAGACCTCCTACTTTACCATCCAATGATTTTTGAGGGATTTGTGTTTGTCAATGCCCATTGTGGATTATATTTGCACCCGGACTGTGTAAGAGTGGACAGCATGAACTGAAGAGCAAGCATGCAACCCCACCTCTCTCTGCCCCAGACTGTGGAAGTAATGTAAAGCTACATCAAGTTCTTGCTCCCTTGATTTTCCCTCAATGATGGATGGTAAGCTGGAAGTGTGAGCTAAAATAAAGCATTACCCCCGAGTTGCTTTTTTGTCAGGGTGTTTTGTCAAATCAACTGGAAGGAAAACTAGAACGCTGAAATCTAAAAATCCAAATGTTATGAATTCCATGATTTTTTTGAATACCAACATCAGAACACAAAGTAGAAAATTCCACATATGATTTCCAGTGATTAACCATGGTCAGAATATAGGTACAATAAAAAATATTGTTTAAAATTGTGTTTGGTCTGTGACTAAGTAAGGTATGTTTGGGACACAAATGAAGTTCATAGTTAGACAAGTCACATCCAGTTATGACACTGTATACATGTAAATATTTCAAAATCTAAAATACTTCTGCCCCCATGCATTTGTTAGATAAAGAATGACTCGCTTATAATCATTCAGAGAAGGAGGTATTTGGGAAATCCACTTATGGATGGAGTGCTCTCAGTGGAAACCATGGAAACTTGGGGGAACCATACATGGAGGGAAGCAAAGCAAAGGAAGGAAGGATGTGCTTCCATGAGTCTGGCTTCAGTCTGATCCATGGGGGATTCAATTACAGTGCCTGCTCAGTCTTCAAGTAAGAACACACAGTTCTGTTCCCTACACATCTTAATCACTGGCCCAGGACCGTGAACCAGGTTAAGATTAACCTCAGCAGCTCCATTTGCACAAAGCCAAACCATCCACACAGAATGCAGATTTGAGTCGACAAGAGCAGCTCTCAGTGCTCAGAACCCTAATCATCCACCCTCATAGATATGCATCTTGTATTTTTTTGCAAGGTAAGGGCAGGTGATAGTATACAGTGAGGCAGTGGACATCAGTGACCTGTAATAACTCATAAGTAAAAGAGACTAAAATTTCTTAGCACAGACAAATAGATAATGCCTGAAGAGATGGAAACACTTATTACCCATGTTCTACTAGCTCTACACCATTCCTTGCTGCTGTACTACACACCTGAGGTCCATTTTGTCCCCCAGGGTTTGGCACGTGCTTAACAAATTGGCCAGCAAAGATAAATGTAGTGCAACTTGGAAAACCATTTCCTAAAATCCCAAATAATAGTTTAAAAAAGCCTGATGTGTGGATTTAAGTCATAGAGCAGAGCATAAACATCTGGAAGGGACTATTATAACTAGGTACATGTGTATCTGAGTGAGAGTATCTAAAATGAGACTACACATTAGGAAGAGTCCTGGAGAAAGAGTCATGAACATTGCTGCATGCCTCTGTTTAGGACTAAGTTCATGTCAGAGTGCCTGCCATTAATTTCTCTCATCTATCTCTCACTGAGACACTGGAAGGTAAGCATTATGGTAGCCATTTTGTGCAGAGAAATCTGATGCTCAGGAAAATGGAGTGATTTAAGCATAGGAACACTGCAGCTAGAATCTGTATGCAGAACTGCCCACTCCTGCTTTCTACCCTGTCACCCTGACCTCCCAGGCTGCACACCTGAGAGGTACAGTGAGAAGGTAAGCTGTAACAGAGCCCTGAAGGCATTCCAAAGGAGTCAATGGTTGTGGTAGACATAACCGAGACCAAGAGACAAATCGGAGAACAAGAGGCAAGAATTCATCTCTGAGGACTCAAAGAAACAGTATCTAAGGATGAAGGAAATATTTTTCCTGACCTGTCCAGACACTCTCTTCTGAGTCCCTACAGATGTTTGTGAACCTTTATAGAATGGCATTCCATATGTATGTGGATCAACTTTCTGTTACTGTAACAAATACCTAAGAACATCAACTTATGAAGAGAAAAGTGTGGTCTGGGCACACACTTTGCATTCTTAGTTCATAATTGGTTGTTCCCATTACTTTGGGCCTATCAGGTGCATCCTGGGGGGACCCAAACTGCTTGCCTCCTGACAAACTGCTTGCCTCCTGACAAACTGCTTGCCTCCTGCTCAGGAAGAAACAGAACAAAGGAATGAGGAGTTAAAATCAATCCCCAATGATCAATAGAACCTCCACTAGGCTCCACATCTTAAAGGCCCAAAGGCCCACCAATTGTACATTGCTGGAACCCAAACTTCTAACACATCATCCTATGAAAGATATTCAAGATCCAAACTCAAGCATGAGGGGACCTCCACCCCCACCACATTGATCTTACTGAACTTAAGGTCAGAAGATCCTTCTGGAGGTTGAATCAAATATACAAACTCATGCCCGCTCATTGCTTCTAGCTCTTTCTGGAAAAACATAATATAAGTTCCCTTTTTGTGTGTGAGTCCTGGGTTCAGGTTCTTAGCTGCAAATCTGCCATCAGCGCATTAGGATGAATCCCCACTAAATTTGGAGTTTATGTTGTAATTTTGGGTAACACCACTTTCTGAATTTTAATGTCTTGGAAGTCCAAGATTCTTAAAACATATCAAAAATATTTTTAATAACTTGTTAAATTCTGGATACAAAATATGCACCTTTCTTACATGTACATGGCCATTACACAGTTGAAATTTTTAATTTTCAAAGTTGATATTATGAATTATTTTAATTTTCTAAGCCTAAAAATATTCCCTTTAAAACTTAATTTCTCTCCCATATATTCAAGCAACATTCCTTTCCCAAATGCTTTTATCCTAAGCTGTAATACCAAAGTGCACAAAAAATGTTTGTTCTTAAAGAACTTGTAACCATCCCCAATAACACACCACTCATTGTCCCAGCCGTTTGATTTACTACATTGTTTTTGTAAATCTCATCTTCTAGGAATTTGGTGCATCTGTACAAAACTAGGCCAGTTTCAGATTCCTTCCTGAAAACTTAATCTTGAATGAGAAAGTTTTCGGAGCAGCAACTGATCTGTAACTATTGCCTCATTCAGTTTCCAGGGACAGCACCAGGCAGCCAGGGAGAAGTCATCCCTCTGTTCTATTTACATAGTTCCTTCCCAACATAAGATCCTGGATTACCTTGTGAAACATAAAATGCAGAGATGGCTAAAGTAAACTTACCTCTCCCCCTTCAGATTTTGTGTTAGTCAGCCTTCTGTTGGTGTAACAAATACTCAGAATAAATCAATTTAAAAGATATATATCAGCTTAGCTTTCAGCCCATGTCCACTTGGTCCCAGCACTTTGAGTCTATGGCAACACGGTGCATTGTGGTAGGAGTATTTGTTGGAAGCCTGTTCTTCTTGGGACATCCAAGAAACAAAAAGAGAGAGGAAGGGATTACCTTCCAGCAGCACCACATGCTAAGCCAGGCCTTCACATACCAGGCTTTAGGGGAGATTTTAATCCAAACCGTAACAGCCTTGTTAACTAATTTAAGTAAAACAAATTTTCACCAACTACCCAACCCTCATCTTCTCAATGTAATTTCTGTCACTTATCTTGCAAAAATGATGTTATAAACCAACAGATAATTTCAAAGCCTATGCCAGTTGGCCCTCCTGCTGAGGTTGTTGCTGTTGATGATGGCATTTGAAGGGTTAGTTGTATTTAGAGTGAGGCACGTACCATGTTTAACTTTATAGCGGTTGGATATATAGATGTCATGGTCCTTTTCTAAAAATCAGTTTCAACTAATAAAAGCCACCTTGCCCAAGTTCTTGTTTCCTGCTCAAAGGCAGCCTCTTGGGATGTCAGATAGAGACTAGAGAAGCCTGGACTTCCTGTCTGGAGAACAGCACCCTTGTAGAGCAACCTAGGGCCCAGAACATTTCTCAGGACTGACTGAGGGTACAACTGCATCACAGATCAACTACTCCTGTCTGAGTATCCTCATCCTTGACTGTGCTCCTCCCACAAAGCCTCCCACTAGATCTGAGCCACCTGTGTGCACATAACAACTGCTAATGACATGTCTGACAGGGCACAGTGAATTAATAACGACTCTTATGTGAATGGGTGTTTCCATCCTTGGTCACAGTCCCATAAAAGCTCTGCTTCTAAAGAGAATACAACAAATTCTATCCAGTAAATCCATGTATCAGATATTTTTATCTTCATGAATTTACTAACCTACCTAGCTTGATTAAAAATATATCAATAAACACTGACTGTGATCTGTATATTTTAATTAAGCCTAAATATAATTGTAGAGTAGCTGATTAGAATAAACTTTGTAATTATTTTAGAATGAAAGTGCTTTGGAAATACATTAATAAAATTGAAGGGCAGTGGCCATCTAACCTTGATGGTGAAATATGGAATACAGTCTTGCTCTTAATTTTGTTTCAATAATTTTGAATAAGATTTTTGGTGTTTGGAATTGCCCTGGTCAGGGCTGAAGGATACTACTACCCCAGTAATTTTTTTGGTTTTGGTTATTTGTTTGTTTATTTAGACAGTGGAGTCTTGGCTGTTCCAGAACTTTCTATGTGAACCCTACTGGAACAGAACTCCTAGAGATCCACCTACCTTTGCCTCCTAAGTGTTGGGACTAAGGTTGTGCATGACCATGCTCATCCCTTCCTCACTCTCAAAGCTTTGGGGTTCACTCATCTTCCTCTCACTGGCTTTGGGAAGTTGTCCATGCAGCACTGTGAGCAGTTTTGAACCTGAGTTTTTCAACATTTCCTCATATGTAATTGTGGATAAAACCAGATAAGTATTATATGAGGTCAAATGGATGAAGTGCTCAAAACAGGCTAACCACATGCATGTATATGTTACCAGACAGTCTGCATGATTCTATTATAGTATGCCATCATATCTCTGTATTTATTTTTGTGTATATGAAGTTCAGATTATTACTAATATGTCTGGGTTTCAAATTTTTGAATTGTATTTTTATGTGGTATTATAACAAAAAGATAATAGGGAGGCATCTTCCAAATAAGCTATAAGCCAAAATACACTGTGACTATTATCAGCATAATTTAAAATACCATAGGAAAGCTTTAGATGAGCTGTTTCTTGGTGAATTCTATTGTTTCTTGAAGAGGTAGCTAAGAAACATTACAGGACAAAAGAAAAAAGATCTAATGGAGCATGAGAGCCACTGTATATGGAGGTTTGGCTTGTCAGTATGAGACTCCCCAAATCCACAGATTGTCTTTTATGTCCTCATGCTCCAGGACACCTATAAGCAGCAAGGACTTTAACCACATACCTGCAGAGACCAAGGCAAGAAAGAATTGAAGACTCATTAAGTCAAACATTGTAGACTTGCAGAAGGGCAAGTATGCAAGGGAAATTCTGAACAACCAATAAAAAGAGGACATGGTGATTATTAATTAGTATCCCAGGGCCTGCTACAGGGGCCACCTGAGCTGGCTCACAGGCCTTCCAGTCTTCAAGAAGTTATCTCTGGTTTCTCGGAAAGAGTGAAGTCATCTCGTTCATCTGTGAAGAGCAGAGATGTGCCAAGTTATATAAATCAATTGCAGTATACAAGCAGCAGTGCGTTTTCATATCAGATCTGTTTTCTGAACAACAATCTTCCTGTATAAAATGACTGTAGATTTAACAGGAAAATTGAGTCAATTTGAGATATTATTAAAAAGTGAGCAGAACTGCTGACCTGCTTGCAGGAAGCTCCAGACTCGATTTATAGACCTCCAGGTCTTCTGCAAACTGCTACCAGAAAAATGGAAATTTTGAGATGTACAACCTCAGGTATAGGATAGGTTTGTGACAATCACCAAGAGAACCTAAGATGATGTCTCTGAAGCTACATACCCAGGCCTGGTATAGCTGTGGAGCTTGTACCTCACAGTTTGAATCCAGTACCAAGAAGTTACCTTAAACTGTAATATGAAGTTTCTGGCTCAGACTCTTGGGCCTAGCCCATAGGTTCAGACCCACTCACAGCCCTGCTGCTGCCTAGCCCCAAATAATCACACGAAGGCTTATGTTAATTTCATGTTGATTGACATATGGCTCTGACATATTTCTAGCTAGCTCTCTCATCTTAACTCAATCTATTTTCATTCATCTGTTTAGCCATGTGGCTTGGTACCTTTTCTCAGAGCAGCATTTTGTCTTCTTCCCTCCATGTCTGCTGGTGTCTCTCTGGAGTCTCTGCTCTACTCTTCCCGTTCCCAGAGTTTGTGTAGTCTGGTAACCCCACTCACACTTCCTGTCTGCCTTCTGGTCGATAAGCTTTTTATTAAACCAGTAGGAGGGGCAAATCCTACTACAAATAACCTCCAGCAGCAGATACCCATGCCCTCATAGCTGACACCATAGTTATATGGCGTGTGTCCTTGCTGGGGTTTTCGTTGCTATGGAGAGACACCATGACTCTTATCAAAGAAAACATTTAATAGGCCTAGCTTCACAAGTTCAGAAGTTTAATCCACTATTGTCATAGTGGGGAGGTATAGTAGTATGCAAGCATCTGGAGAGGTAATTTAGAATTCTATATCTAGATCAACAGGAAGAGAAAGTGCTACTGAGCCTGACTTGAGAATCTGAAACATCAAAGCCTCAGTGACACTGTTCTTCCAACAAAGCCACACTTAATCAAACAAGGCCACAACTCCTAATAGTGCCACCTCCTAAGAAGCCTATGAGGCCATTTTTATTTAAACCACCACAACATGAATTTTTCTTGTCTGGTCTCTTCTCCAGAGTTTTTGCTGATGTCTACTTTCTGTTTTTACTAATGTCTGCATCATTGAAAAATGTATAACTCAGTAATTAATCACACTGTCACCATCACCACCCACCAAAAAGAGAGTGCTAGACCCACCAAAGCCAGAACCACTGTATCCATAACTGCTCTGCTGATATCAGATAAGCCCTAGTTGGGCCCAGACAGTTTGGAACAATAAACCCGGCTTTTGTGGAAATGCATATTATGCTTGAGAGAAGATATTTGGCTTACAATAGACTGCCTCTTTCCCTCTTTCCTTGTATATGTTCATGCACACATCCATATGCATACATGTATATGCATACATGCATGTGTGTGCATGGGAAGGATCCAGGTTAAATATTGCTTTCTACCTTATCTTTTGAGATAAGGTCTCTCACTAAACCCAGAGTTCACTGATTAGCTACACTGGCTGGCCAGGTAGTTCCAGGGATTAGCCTACCTCCTCTGGCCCTACTTGTATATGTGTGCCAGGGATCTGAACTCAGGTCCTCAAATTTCACAGCTGACATTTCTTCCCAGTCCATTATATCCATTACAGTAGGTGACCATGACTCACAGAAAAATGTCTAGTGCTTCTTGAATTGTAGTATTAGGTTTCTGGCCTGGACTATCTGGCCTGGTCCTGAGGTTCTGGCCGTTGACTTGCAGTCCCATAGAAACACACAAACACTTATATTAATTTTATGCTGATTGACCTAGGGTCCAGGCATATAACTTGTCAACTCTTTCATCTTAACTTAACCCATGATTTTTATCTTGTTCAGCCATGCAGCTTGGTACCTTTTCTTAGAGCAGCATTTCAGTTTCTTTCCTCTGCTTCTGCTGGCTCTCTCTGGCATCTTTACTCTGTACTTCCTGTTCCCAGAGATTTCTTAGTCTGGCAGCCCTGCCTACACTTCCTGTCTGCCTTCAGCCAATCAAGGTTTTTTTAAACCAGTAGGCAGGACAATTATTTACAATGGAACAGAACACAATCTCACTACAAATTGTTTCTTTGGTGAATAAGATATATGTTATACATAATCCCCCAGTGTATAAGGTTTATCTAGTCATTTAGATTTCTGCTTTGCTTTGTTTTTTGTAAGAGAGACAGTCACTGTAGTACCCAGTCTGTCTCCAAAGTGATGGGATCAAAAGATTTCCCTACCTCAACCTATAAAGTAGTTGGGACTACAGTTGTACATCACTGTATCAAGATCAGTGGACCAACTTGTTAGAAGTTCCCATATTCTACCTTTATTTCAATTTAATTTTTAATTGAAATATCTTATTCAAACTAATTTATTGTCTTCAATCAACCAGTAAATCTTTATCAGCTGTGTCATTATCCTACTAACAACATACAAAGGATTATAGTGTTCTTCCCATTCCTTATTACTGTTAAGCCATAAGTCTTACAGTTCCTATTTTTCTAGAGTCAGTATGCTTTAGTGCTGAAGTACTCTTTTTTTTCAAAACTTATCTACTCTAATATTTTTTTAAATTGAGTCCAAAATATGACAATGATAGGCTAAGTGGTAGACACACTAAAAGTCATTAATAAATATTAAATGACTTTTTATTAAGACAACTTCATCAGTGGGTTGTCTTCAGACATCTTTGAGAGAAGTTTGATAATCCCTGCAGTATAATCTCCTACAAGACACAGAAACAGAGGGAAATCAAGGCTTACTTTTATTAGTGAACATTACTAATGTTCTTCAAAGGGTTGAGGAAAACAGGGAATGATTCCTGACTGTTCTGGTGTTTCAGAGGCCACAATTGTACATATAGATCCAAAATAGTGGACATGACCTCATCACTATGAAGGACAGCAACACTGCCTTCCACATGAACAGAAGTTAAAAAGACAAATTAATAATCAAAATATTATGGCCTTAGAAAAAGTAGCTCATCCAAACATATTGTAGTAAATGCCTAATTACTTTAATTGAGAAGACAAAAATCACTGTAAAAATGGCATTGGGGCAGCATGGTAGTTTGAATGAGAATGGCATCTTTAAGCTCTTATGTCTGAATATTTGGTCCCAGTTGATGGAACTGTTTGGGAATTTTATCACACATGACCTTGTTGAATCAGGTTCACTACTAGAGATGGACACTGAGGTTTCAAATGACTGGGATCATTCTCAGTGCTCTCTCTCTGTCTCCTACTTACAGATCAAGATGTGTTTCATTATTCCTATCACCATACCTTTTTTGTGGCCATCATGGGCTCTAACCCTCTGAAACCATAAACTTAATTAAATATTTTATTTTATAAATTACCTTGGTCATGGTATCTCATCACCAGAGTAGAAAAGTAAGTAACTAATACAGAAGTTGGTACAGGGTTGGGGCGGGGAGTGTTGAACTGTAGTAATATGTTTCTGGCCTGTCCTACCTGTGGTCCAGACCAGCAGGCAATCCCACTTGCCAACCGGCAGATGAGCAGACTGGAAGACCCATAGAGACACACAGACAATTACATTAATTTTATGCTGATTGACCTAGAGTCAGGTATATAACTTGCTAACTCCTTCATCTTAACTCAACCCATGAATCTTATCTTGTTCAGCCACACAACTCGGTACCTTTTCAGCATTTCAACTTCTTTCCTCTGTGTTTCCTGGCATCTCTGCAGCATCTCCATTCTGCTCTGAGATGTTCCCAAAGTTTTGTTAGTCTGGTAGCTCTGCCCACACTTCCTGTCTGCCTCTGGCCAAACAGCTTTTTATTAAATCAGTAGGAGGGACAAATGTTTACAACATACCAACATAATTCCACTACAGTGAACTACTGTTTTGACAGATCTGATCATGTGTGAAGTGGGGCACAGAAGTTGGGGTAAGGGTAGTAGATGACTTTGAGATGTCGAACTGAATTAGTAGATTAATGTAAGCAGTGTTTAATGGGTGATCCTAGTAAGAGCTTGATAGACAATATCACAATGGACAAAGAGCAGTATGGACTATAGAGGGCCAATTTCAAAAGATTTCAGAGTGGAGCAACATTAGCAACTGGGCTAGAGGCCATTCCTGTGATGTTTTGACAAAGTCTGCAGCTGCTTTCTATTTTTATCCTAAGAATTTGTCTCAGGCTAAATTGAAAACCCTGGACTAATTTCTTTGGCAGAGGAGATTTCAAGATAGCCTAATGTTGACTCTGTGCTGTGGTTATTAGTAACTGATTTTATGCGTGTCTATAATGAAAAAGAGCAAGTGAGGTGAAAAGAAATAGGAAATGTACAGTTTGAAGACTAAAAGAGTACCAGGAAATTTAATCTAGAGAAAATATTTGTGCTGAAAGAGATTAGAAGACTTAGAATCAGCCTGATCCAGAATGGAATTAAGGCAGAGGTACCCACAAGGTCAGATCCCACCCCACCAAGCTTCTTAATTGTGATAAGAAAATACCTAAGGATTTTTCTGCTTCTAAAAAGTGGTAACAAATGCAAGCTTCTGAGAAAGTGATTCACTGGGGCCAGGCTCCATTCCAAGTGAACGGCTAAACTTGGCAATGTTGTCCACATGGTTCTGGCTTTAGACTAACCAAGAATAATAAGTAAAAGATTATGGAATCTTCCTCTGTAGTTGAGGAGGGTCACAGAGGCCAAGCATGGGCTGCAGAGATTCCTACATTGAAACTATAAAAGATTGTTGTGTGAAGCTGTGAAACAGAAGTCTAGGTTGCATTGGAAACCCTAAAATGTTAGAATTTCCAGAGCCATGAGATATCTGCCATACAGAATGGGATGCACATACAGAATGGGAACCCTAAAATGTTACAATTTCCAGAGCCATGAGATATCTGCCATACAGAATGGGATGCACATACAGAATGGGAACCCTAAAATGTTACAATTTCCAGAGCCATGAGATATCTGCCATACAGAATGGGATGCACATACAGAA
>PVIH01028037.1:0-15852 GCA_004025045.1 Sigmodon hispidus | reverse complement strand
CCCAGGGTGACATCTCAGGAATCTGTATGCATAATAAGACTGGTATGTTTATTTTCAGGGCTGACCATTTAGCATTGGACAATTCCTTCTTTTCTAGGTGTTGGGGACCTTATTAGTGCTGTCTTACTGCTTGAGTATGGCCTCAGCTGCTCCATTACCTGATCCCAATTTGGATGCTGAATGGGAGGAATGGAAGATGGAATTTGAAAGAACCTACAGTCCGGTTGGTAACATGGGCACTATCCAGAGGAATTTCAGAAAGAATGGCCCTTGCTGTTGGGAGTCTGTAGGCACAAACACGACCACAGAATCCAGTTAACACTAAGAACTTGCTTGAGACATGCTCTATGAACTCCAGGGGGCCATCTTTCCTAACCCTCTGGTATTAAGGATGGCTGACTGCAGTAGCTTGAGATCCCTCTCCATGGCTTTTCTTTACCTGTTACTACACTTCATTAAATCAGTGTGTGTGTGGAGTTAGAAAGAAGAAAATATTATCTGATGTATTCATTTTCAGGAGGAAGAAGTACATAGAAGAGCAGTGTGGGAAAAGAATAAGGAATTTATTGATAAGCACAATGCAGACTATGAGCAGGGCAAAACCAGCTTCTCTCTGGGCCTGAATGATTTTGCTGACAAGGTGAGTGAGATATGGATTATTAATTCTGTGTTTCTTCAGGTCAGATCTTTAAAGGTATTCTCTTGTTTTTCAATGTTTTGTTTTCTTTCCATGAAGACAAGTGAGGAAATCAAGGTATTTTGCTGTAGAAACATTTATTCTCGAGAACGTGTGAAGATAGTCACATCTGAGAATGGAGAAGAGAACAGCAATATGACACCTGGGATGAACTAGGTATGACAGTGTCTCCTCCCTACCTTCAAACAGAAAGCCAAGTGAGAACTAAAGTCCTCATCAATGTTAGCTCTGGACATCTGGCAGTTCACTGTTTGAACTGCTGCTCTATGAAGTGCAGAGAGAGTTTATATTGGGTTGTCCATGACATCCTTTTCTTCTTGGTTGGGGTACTGTAGTTGGGCACTAAACATGGGGATTATGGAGGAAAAAGGCTCCAGAGAAGGTACTGTGACAAAATCACTGTACTGCAGACTCTCTAATAAATGTGACATGTGCTTTTCTTTCAGCTAGAATAACAGGAGGGGCATGACTAGCAACAATAACATAGCCTGGACGTAAAGTAGTTGCCTCAGGAGCCTTCTTCCCAAGATGTGAGCTGCATGATGCTGAGGGGAATGAACCAGGGGAAGGAAGGAACAATGGAGTCCTCTCCATCACATTGTTCTGCATCTGTTATATAGAATAAAATGCTGAATTAATGTAATACCAACACTGATGTGAACAACTAGGCATATTCACACTAATAATACATTAACAATTTTACCACATTATCTTAAAATAAAAGTTTGACTCTAAATGTAGAATTATGACATTTTTCTGATTTTTTCAATAAGAATTTATATCATTAAAACCTTCTACTTGAAGGCGTAACTGGCCTTGGAATGGTGTTCTAGGCTGTGAGATGGTGGTCTTGAAGAAAAGAGTATATGATTCTTACTCTTATCATTGTAGTTTTTTACCTCTGTGCTACCTGGGTTATCAGCGAGTCAGGCACAGGCCTAGAGATTGAAGACACAAGAAAGCCTTGGTCATTCGTGTGTAGAGAATGCCCAATGCTGTTTATTGAGACTCGGGTTCAGACTTAAATATCCAAGGCACAGCAGAGTGGAAATTCCCAGGTGTATGGAAAATTACTGACTTGAGATAAACATTTAAGGCCAGCTGTACAGCAAGAAGTTTTGCCACCTGAGTAGATTTAGCTGACTTGAGGTAAACAACTTAAACCCACCTGTTCTAACCCCCACAGGCAGGAAGCCATAAACTTACTAGAACTGGATATTAAGCACAGAATGTACAGGCAGCAACCATAGGTCTTGCCTCATGGCTCATAGTGCAGGGAAAGGTCATGCAGGGCCCTACAGGCTACTGATAAAGAGGATTATTTATCTAAAAGGGTTCAAGGAGAGCACTCACTGATAGAAGAGGAATAATGCAGTCATGCAGTTCCTGGAATGTCTGGACAGGTTACAAGAGGCTTTACTCTGGAGATCAGGTCCTCCATACAGGGACTGGAGAGAGAAAGGGCCTTTGAATGTGTATCTGGATCATAAACTAGCCCCTCTGGCCATGCCCCAAATACTGGTGTCCTGAGGCCACAGGTAATCCCAGATCTACTTGGGTAAAGAGGCCAAGACTAGATCAAGGTGCAATAGTACCTGCTCTTCACTACAACAGCCTCTTTTGTTCTAAACCTAAATATAAAACTATCTACAATTTTATTAAGAGGTTTCTGGCCCTGGCCTAGCCCTGCAGTTTGGACCCGCCTGCAGCCACTCCCCCCGCCACCCCCCATCCCCCCACCCCCGCACCCCCGCTCCAAATGACTCAGATGCTTGTATTATGCCCAGGTCAGCAGGGTTTTCAACGTAGACCTGAAACAGGGGGCGAGACAAATGCAAGACAGGAACACGAAGGAATTGAGAGCAAGATGAAATTCCATTGAAGCTCTCCACTTTATTTTTTCGGCCAGCATTTAAACAGAATCTCAGTGCACATAGCCTGGAACAAGGGGAGGGTCAGTCAAAAAGTGTCAAGCCTGGTTTCAGAAGGGTTGCCAGACAGGGAAGAATTAATATGGAAATCTATCAGTTATCAGTTAAATGCCTGAAGACTGTCACCTGAGGTCTCAGAGGATCAAAGGAAACTGTCTGAATTCATGATCTAGTTTAAACGATGTGGGGTGTAGCCTTCTGGCAACCTAGGGTGAGTCACATAATTGCTGGCAAATGGTTAACTAAGACGGAAGAGGGAATAGAAGCCTAAAACATGGCTAATTTATAAACTGAAAAATGGCTAAGCTAGGCTTTGGCTCCTGGCAGTATTAATTGCATTCTGCTTGGCCTATGGCTCAGGCTTATTGGTAGCTAGTTCCTGCATATTAATTAAACCCATTTCCATTAATCTGTGTTGCCACTTGACCTGTGGTTTACCTGTTTCCTTTACTTGTTGATTCTTGGGCGTCTGGATGTTAGCTCTTCTGACTCTGCCCTCCTTCCCCTATCTATGCTCCTATTTCCCCACCTACTTCCAAGATGACTGCCATAGGCCAAGACAGTTATTAATGAATGATATTCACAGCATAGAGAAAGACATCCCAATCATACAATAGGAGCAATTGTCAAGTAATGTCCAAGAAAGGGAAAAGACAACAACCAACAAGAACTACATCAAGCACAACCTTTAGGCAAGATGTAATAGTACTGCTCTCCACTACACATAATAGAGCCAGTTTCCTATCCTTGGCTGAGCTTTATTCCCAGGGCTTCAGGTGGCAACTTTCAGATTCACATGAGTTGACCGAGTGTAATTGGTGACTAGAAAGCTAGTGAGAGCAGAGGAGAGCACAGGATCTGTCCACTGCACTGATCCTATGGCATCAATCTCACATCATGAACACCTTAGTGACCTGTACCAACTGTGCTGTGACCACACAGAAGCCATTTAAAGGATGAGGTCTGGGGTCACAGAGTGTAGTTTATACTCAATTGACTCTATCAGAATATAACAGAACCCAGTCATTCTAAAAGGTACATGGCTGTATCATGCTGCAATTGCATTCTAACCTCAAAAGTCATCACAGTTTCAGAAGAGTTCAATTCTCTAAAATTAAAAACATTTACTGGACCTAAGAAAGTTCTTTAACTGTGACTACTTATGAAATTAACACAATAACAGCACATTTCAGACTTCCAACAGAGTTTAAACTGAGTTCAAATTTTTATTTCAAAATAGAATTATGGGGACATAGCAAGTAATAACAAGTTCAAAGCAAAACAAGATCCAATCACTTACAGCATCATATCCTAAATTCCATGGCTGACACCGACAGCCAAGGGCCTCAGCAATGATCCCTGTACACATGTGAACTCTAATCTCTTATTGTGACTCTTGCCACATGTCTAGCTGTCTTTGCTGGATATCCCATGGCTCTGGTCTCATAGCCTCCTGTGAACTCCACTGCAGTTAGATTTTACCTTCACAGTTCCACGAGGGGCCTTGCAGATGCTCTGGCCTGAGAACAAGTGCCTCACCTCACTATCCCTCAGAATGAACGACTCACCAAATTTTGGAATTGCCATGCTGTAGAACCAGTTGTTCACAAATAACACCATGTGGTTTTTCAGACACCTGTGTGTAAAGTTGGCACTTTTGAATCTTAAATGCTTCACCATCTGTGCACTGATATTGGGGGCTCATTTCCTGGACAGTAGTTTTCTAGAACACACTAAAGGTTCCACAACCAGCACACCCTGACTCTTCCATTGCTGAAGACACGTATTTGAGTTTGTATCAGAGCCACACTTATTTCTAGGGTCTGAAGTCTCAACAATGACGCTTTCAAACAAACACATATGGTTAGTTATAAGAAAGCAGAAAATTTTCTAAATGAGAAACAACCAAGTGCCTGTTGGAGCATTACAAGGTAGACAAGGTGGGTTGGTGGGGGGAGGTTCAGTTGTGCCTCTCCTGTTATATTTCCTATGTTAATATCTGGAACCCCCACCTGCACCCTGTTCCCATTTGACATTCTGCTGCCTCTTCACCACATAAGGACAAACATGTGAGGCTGTAGGGTGTGTTTTACATCCATACTGCAGAAGTAAGCAACAACTATACAACTGTTTTCTACAGCATTGCTAGAAGACTTAGCTGGGAACTCTTTGTGGGTTCCTGTGGATTTCCCTAGCACCAGATCTTTCCCTAAGCACCATCCACTCTTCAGAGAGGGTAAGACTTCCCATGGGCACTCAACAAAGAATGGCATATCAAGCTGAGGCAAGACCAAGCCCCTCCCTCTTGTGTCAAGGCTGAGCAAGGTGTTCCTCTACAGGAAATGGGTTCCAAAAAGCCAGTTCATGCACTAGGAATAAATCTTGGTCCTGCTGCCAGAGGCCCCACCAACTGCTCAAGCCATTCAACTGTCATCCACATTCAGAGGGCTTATAAGGTTCAGTCCCATGCAGGTTCCCCAGCTGTCTGTCCAGAATCTGTGAGCTCCCACTAGCTCCTGTCAGCTGTCTCTGTGAATCTCCTCATCGTGATTTTGATCACTTTGTTCATATAATCCCTCCTGCCTCTCTTCCACTAGACTTGGAGTTCTGCCCAGTGCTTAGCTGTGGACCTCTGCATTTGCTTCCATCAGTTGCTGGATGGAGGTTCTATGGTGACAATTAGGGTGGTCGTTAATTTGATTACAGGGGAAGGCCAGTTTAGGCACCCTCTCCACTGTTGCTTGGAGTCTTAGTTGAGGTTATCTTTGGGGATTCTTGGGAATTTCCATAGCACCAAATTTCTCCCTAATTTCATAATGTCTTCCTCTATCAAGATATCTCTTTCTTTGCTCTTCTTCTCAGTCCCTCCCCCAGCCCAGCCATCCCTTTACCTCCTGTTCTCTTCCTACCTCCCCCTGCACCATCCCAACTCACTTAGAGACCTTATTTATTTTCCCTTCTCAGGGGGATCCATAAATGTCTTTCTTACAGTCCTCCTGTAAACTATCTTCTCTGGGGTTGTGAATTGTAGCCTGGTTATTCTTTGCTTTATATCTAATGCCCACTTATAAATGAGTAAATACTGTATTTGTCTTTCTGGGTCTGGGTTACCTCACTCAGAATGGGGGATGGGTTTTTTGTTGTTCCACCCATTTCAAAATATCATTTTTTTTTCTGTTGAGTAATACTCCATTGTGTAAAGGTACCACTTTTTTCCCCATTCTTCTGTTGAGGAGCATCTAGGTTGTTTTCAGGTTCTGGCTATTACAAGTAATGCTGCTATGAGCACAGGTGAGCAAATGTCCTTGTGGTATGAATGAGTATCCTTTGGAATATGCCCAAGAGTGGTAATGCAGGATTATGAAGAAGATTGAAGAGATGCCAAACAGAAGAATTACAAATGGCTGAAAACTCATAAAAAATTGTTCATCATTCTTAGCCATTATAGAAATGCACATTAAAACACCTCTGAGATACCATCTTATACCTGTTAGAATGTCTAAGATCAAAAACCCTGATAACAGCCTATGCTAGAGAGAATATGGAGTAAGAACAACACTCCTTCCTTGTTGGTGAAAGTGTAAATTTGTTCAGCCACTTTGAAATTCAGTATGGCAGTTTCTCAGAAAACTGGGAATCAATCTACCTCATGACTGTGAAGATGTTTATCAGTTATTAAAGTTCCTTGGTAGAATTCATGGGATCACTTATGTATACTATCATATCAACTGTGAATAATGGAAGCATTAACTTTTTCCTTTCCTATTTGTATCTCCTTGACCTCTTTTGGTTGTCATATTGCTGTAGCTAGAACTTCAACTACTATATTTAATACACATGAAGAGATTGGCCAGCCTTGAGTTGTTCCTGATTTTAGTGGAATTGGTTTGAATTTCTATCCATTTGATTTGATGTTAACTATAGACTTGCTGAATATTGCCCTTATTATGTTTAAGTATATCCCTGTATCCATGATCTCTCTAAGACTTTTATGATAAAAGGGTGTTAGATTTGGTCAAAGGTATTTTCAGCATTTAATAAAATAGTGTGGTTTTTTTCTTTCAGTTTGTTTATATGATGGATTATATTGACAAATTTTCATATTTTGAATTATCCCCATATCTCTGGAATAAAGTCTGGTGAATGACTTTTTTATGTATTTTGGATTCAGTTTGCAAATATTTTATTATTTTTGGATCTATGTTCATAGGGAAAATTTGTCAGTAATCTCTCTTTTTTTCTGAGTGTTCATGTGGTTTGGATGTCAGGGTGACTGTGACCCAAGAAAATGAATTTCACAATGTTCCTTCTGTTTCTATGTTGTGAAATTGCTTGATGAATATTGGCATTAGGTCTGTTTTCTAAGTCTGGTAAATTTCTGTGCTAAAACACTCTGGCTCTACACTTTTTGTGATGGGGGATTTTAATGACTGCTTCTATTTCTTTAGAATATGTAGGTCTATTTATATTGTTTACATGAACTTGATTTAACTTTGGCAAGTGACATTAATCAAGACTTTTGTACAATTTTTTTTCAAACTTTACAATTTGTAAAGTAGATTTTTTTTAAATTATAGTCTAATGATTCTTTACATTTCCTTGGTATCTGTTGTTATGCTTCATTTCTAATTTTTTAATTTTTATATTCTCTCTTGGATAAATAAGGGTTTGTCTGTCTTGTTAATTTTCTCAAAGAACCAACAGTTTTTTTCATTGATTCTTTGTATTGTTCTCTTTGTTGCTATTTCATTGATTTCATTTTTTAATTTGATTATTTTCTGCTGCATACTCCTCTTGGGTACTTTTCCTTTTTGTTCTAAAGCTCTTGTGTGAGAGTGTTCTATTAAGTTGCTACTATAAAAGTTCTTTGATTTTTTTTTTTTTTAATGAAGGTGCATGGAGCTATCCTCTTAGCATTCCATTCATTGCATTCCATAAGTTTGGAAATGTGGTGCATTCATTTCATTGAATTTTTAGGAGTCCTAAATTTCCTCTTTATTTCTGCCTTGACCCAGAAATCATTCAATATGAAAACTGTTCAGTTTCCAAAAGTTTGCAAAACAACTTTCTGGTTGTTTCTGTTGTTGCTGAAGTCCAGCCTTAATTCGTGGTGGTCTGATGGGATACAAGGGATTATTTCAATGTTCTTGTATCTGTTGAGATTTGCTTTGTGAACCAGTATGTGCTCAATTTTGTAAAAATTTGTATTTGGCGCTGGGAGGATGGTATATTCTGTTGTGTCTTGAACAAATGTTCCATAAGCTACCTTTTAGGTATGTTTGGTTCACAATGTCTGTTAACCTCATTATTTTCTCTGTTTAGTTTATGTCTAGTTGACCTGTCCATTGGTGAAATTAGTGTACTGAAGTCTTCTGCAATCAATGTGTGAGCCTCAGTGTGTGATTTCAGCTTTAGTAATACTTCTTTTACAAATGTAAGTGTCCCTGTATTTGGGACATATATATTGAAAATTGAGATGAGGTATTAGTGGATTTTTCTTTGATGAGTATGAAATCTACTTATGCATATCTTTTGACTAATTTTGTTTTGAAGTCTATTTTGCTACATATTAGAATAGCTACACAAGCTTGCCTCTTGGGTCCATTTGCTTAGAAAATCTTTTACAACACTACTCTGAAGTAATATCTATCTTTGATGTTAAGATGTATACTTTGTATGTAGAAGTATGAATCTTGTTTTTGAGTTCATTCTGTTAGTCTATATCTTTCTTGGGGGGAATAGAGTCCATTGATATTGAGAGATATCAATGAGAGATATCAATGAACAATATTTGTTAATTTTTGTCATCTTGTCATAGTTAGGAGTGGTGGTTTGTGTGTGTGTGTGTGTGTGTGTGTGTGTGTGTGTGTGTGTGTGTGTGTTTCTTCTCTGGGTTTGCTGCTGTGAGATCATTTACTGCCTGTGTGTTCATGGTACAGTTAACCTCCTTGGGTTGGATTTTTCCTTCTAGTACCTTCTGAAGAGTTGGGTTTGTTGATATTATTTAATTTTTTAACATGTTTTTATTTTATGTGAATTGGTGTTTTGTCTGCATGTATAACTGTGTAAGGGTGTCACATCTTGGAATTACAGACAGTTGTTAGCTGCCATGTGGATGCCGGGAATCAAACTCAGGTCCTCTGGAAGAACAGGCAGTGCTCTTAACTGCTGAGCCATCTCTCTAGCCCCGATATTATTTAAATTTAATATTATCACGGAATATCTTGTTTCCTCTGTGTGTGCTGATTACAAGTTTCACTGAGTATAGTATTTAGGGTTGGTATCTTAGGTCTCTAAAGCAACACATCTCTCTAGGCCCACTGGCTTTTAGAGTCTGCATTGAGAAGTCAGATGTAATTTTAATGAGTCTGCCTTTATATGTGAGATGGCTTTTTCCACTTGCAGCTTTTAATATTTATTTTTTTCTCTGTGTTTAGGATTTTGCTTATTATGCAGCAAGTAAACTTTCTTTTTGGTCACATCTATTTGATGTTCTGTAAGCTTCTTATATCTTTAGACACATGTCTTTCTCTAGGTTAGAAAATTTTTCTTCTATGATTTTGTTAAAAATATTTTCTGGGCTTTTGATTTGCAAATATTTTCCTTCTATTCATTTCATTCTTATATTTAATCTTTTCATAGTGGTCTAAAGTTTCTAAATGTTTTGTGTCAGTAATTTTCTAGATTTAACATTTTCTTTAACTGTTTCATCTATTTCTTCTATCTTACCATGGCTTCAATGCCTGAGATTCTCTCTGCCATCCCTCATTTTCTGTTTGAAATGTTTGTGTCTGTAGTACCTATTTGCTTATGCTGACTTTACATTTTCAGAATTACCTCAGTTTGTGTTTTCTTTATTGCTTCTATTTTCATTTTCAGATCTTGAACATTTTTGTTTTCTTCAACTGTGTGGTTTTTCTTGGCATTCTTGACATTCTTTAAAGGCTTTATTAATTTTTTCTAATTTTTTATTATATTTTCCTCAGTTTCTTTAAGAGATTTATTGTTTTCTACTTAAGAGCTCTATCATCTTTATCAAGTTTGTTTTAAGGTCATTTTCTTGAGCTTCACTTGTGTACAAATATTCAGGGCTTACTAGAGTGGCTGGGCTCTGATGGTCACAAATTGCCCTAGGGATTTTTGATAGTTTTAGATTGATAGATATTTGTATGCATCTGTATTTGGTGTGAGTATAGGTTTAGGTGCTAAGTTAGGGGTTTGTTTTTGCTGTTTGCGTGTTTTCTTCCTTTGTTCCTGTTTCCTCTATGGTCTTCTGACTGGAGTGGCCTGTAGTTGAGTAGAGGGTCCCTGCCTGTTTGGGCTTATGCTGTGTTATGATATCAAGATTACCTGTAGTACCAGGTGGACATGGCCTCATGCAGGTGGGTAGTGAAGTGGTCAGCATGGGTATGGGCTGCAAATGAGAAACTCAGGCTGAGCTCATGTGGAAACATTCTTAGAATAAGAATTAGAAGAGAAAAAAATAAAAAGGAAAAAAGAAGAGAGAGGGTGTAAGAGCAAAGGGGCGAGGGACTCTCTGGAAGGGAGTGAAGAGAAGAAATAGGAGGAGAAGCAAAGGCAAGAAGTCATCTTAAAGGCTGTTTAATGGCAGCATAGTGAGCATGCCGGGTTATTGCTTCTTGGTCAGGACTCTAAAAAGTGGGTCAAAACACTAACATTACTCTCTTCTTGATTTTATTTTATTTTTTTAAAAAGTAAGTTATTGATAGCAGGTGGTGGGGAATGAGGGCACAGAATTTTTCAGTCTGCACACTGCTTCCTGATGATTTAGGACAAAATAGGGATATTGTGGGATATAGAGGAAGGCATGAGTGAAAAGGTATTCAGTTATCTGTCATCCTGGAGACCTCAGGCATATGTTCCTTGAGGGATATGAGAAAGCAAGTTGCTAGGAGAAAAAAAAATAGATTATTAAAATGAACTTTATGAACAGGGCTGGGCCTGGAAAGAGTGATAAGTGCCTGAAAGAATGAAATGGAAAACTTATTCCCAGTGTGCAGAAGAGGTAAAGGTGAATGAAAGAAACATGAAGTAGATATGCCCTTCATTGGGACATTCTCAAAAAACGGGTTCCAAATGCTCTGGAGGGGTGGTGCTCACAGTAAAATCTTAGGATCTTAGGATCATGTTCTAGGCATACTGGAAACATCACATCTGCTGATTCCCTGTTGTCTGTCAGGAGGGTTGAGCCTGTGCAGGAACATGAAAATGTTTGTCAAATAGCTGAAACAGGTTTACATTTTGGTGTGTCATAGCAAAAGTTATGGCTTTGAGTTAAAAGGTATGAACATTTTTCCAGGGCCTGGAGTTAGCCCAATAAAAGGTATCTTTAAATCTATAATCAAAATGCTGAGGGCAGTCATTGTAAAGTGAGTTTATCTTTTTAGTCTGGTCTAGACTTAGTATTAACTCTAAAAGAATGACAACTGTATCTTTTATATAAATATCTGAGAATACAGCTGAGGCACAGCCTAACTGTCAAATGGCATCAGGGATTTGAGAAGAATAAATTATACATGAGTTAGCAATTGAAAGTGCAGAGATTTACCCTCTGGCCTCCTGGGCATCTACCCCTCCATGGTCATTGAGAGCACAGACCTCAGAAGATCTGACAGCTGTAGGGGTAGAAACTCATGGGGAAAGCCATCCACCTTGTCTAGGCAAGAATGAGGCAATGAATTCCCAGAGTCCTGTTGTCCACCATCTGAAGACAGCTTTGGCAACAGTAGAGGTGAATGGTAGCTTTTGTAAAACAGCTGGTATTGCTACTCTGGAACAATTTTCAGGTGGAGGTTTTTCTGTGCCCATTAATATTTGTGGAGGAGATACAGGAGGCTCTGCCAGGAGCTAATATGTCTGTCTATTATGAAAAGCTTTTTAATTAAATATTTTAATGACATATTCTGCAGATCTTGAACATTTGAGAACTGTCTGTCTATTAGGTATGAATGACTGACTGTTGACCTGTATTCCCTGAAAGTCCTCAATATGTTAGCAGATTTTATATTTAAATTCTCTAGAAGCTTGGTGTTGAACATTTGGCAAAAACAGGGATGTAAATATCTAATTTAGTTTTTGTTAATCTGAAAAGATCCTTTTAAATTTCTATTATCACATAAAGTGTGTTATCTACAGCTTACCAAAGTTTGCAAAGATAAGGAAGCTGAATATACATTCTCAACCCTGACTAAACCTTAAATAAGAAGATATTTTTTAAAGCATTCGCAATGATTTTTGCACCTGCTGTCATTTTTAAGACCAAGTAGTTCTAACCTGATCTTTGAGTACAGCCAGACTGTAATCCTGAATAAATTATATAAAAATAATGATTCCATAAGGTCATATAATACCTCTTTGGTCCTGTAGAAAGAAGGCCAAGTGTCTTATCTTATTGTAGAACCATTTTAGTTAATAAATCTAACAATTGGCAACTTTGGGCCCAGGAAGGTTTTGTGTTTTGGGATTTTGTTGTTGTTGTTGTTGTTTTAACGTAGCCTTTTAACCTGTCTCAGGAGCAGGAATGGTGTGTTCTATAGCTTCTTCAAGCTGAAATGTATCATTGATATCAGGGCTCAAAAAGGCCAGGAAGGAATTTAGGCAATGGAGTACTTATCAGATGCATGTAGTTGTCTAAACTCACTGTCCAGAGTAAGCTGCAGAATCAACTGATGCTTGAGTGTGTCTGCCAGGCTTGCTGAAACAAATTTAAACTAGAAACAGAAGTTAGGACTTATGAATTTACTTGGAACTTTTATGCTCATAGACTTGTTCCAATCTGATAAAGTATTTGGCAGAAATAAGAAAAATATCTCCATTGCCAAGATAGAGTAGGACCTTTTAATCTTGGTAATATAAATTGTTTTAATGAATATAGATTAACTAATGGTCTAACAATGAACTGCTGTGAACAGTGTGGCAAGCACATGCTTAAGAATACTGAACAGATGGCTCTGATTACTGGTCAGCTTCAAAGCTTGTATGAATTTTATACTTTAAAAGGAGGTGATAAGCTGTTCATAGCTTTATAAATTTAAACATCTTTAAAACTGTTTTTAAAAAAACCTTTGCGACTTAAATTTCAGGTGCATGTTATATAATGAACTCACCAGGCATTAAAAACAAATAGAGTTTTAATTTCTTCTTATAAACAAAACAATCTTAGTGCAGTTCTGCACTCTGCTTTTAGGGAGAAGAGTGATGCAGACATCTCGGATGCAAGCCTAACATAGTAAGTTTTAAAGATTATCTCAGGACCCTGTTAATGACTTGATGTTCTTGACTTGTTCTTGACAAACCTGGCTGTGATGGCATCTTTCACACAGTGTCCTAATTGACATCTTAGAATATAAATTTTAAAATACTGTCTTCTCTCTCTACTTTATGCCCTCAGGATGCCACAGACCTCACAGTGAACCCAGCTTTCTTTCCTCATGCCATCCCTTTGTGTCAGCCTCCAAAACCAAGTGACCTTTCAACTAAAAAAACCCCATTTGTCTTGCTAGCCTGGGAATCAGTGGTCAAACCAGATCTGAGCTGAGATATAGAGAAGACAACAAAAAACAAGGAAAAGAACACTCGCTCAACAAAGATGAGACTAAATATTAACAACTAGAATCACAAACACAGATGCCTAGACACAAGATCAAATACACAATCATTAACATACAAGGCATTATGTCTCCACCAGAAGCCAGCAAGCCTACTACAGTAGACATAAGAAATGCATCAAAGTTGAAGCACTAGACAGGATTTTAAAATAATTAATATGCACAAGGTCTTTAAAGAGAATATGAGTAAATCCTTTAGTGAAGGCTGTGAAAACATATACAGAAAACTAACAACAAAAATCCAAGTTAATTTAATTAAAAGACATAAAAGTAAAAGCAGAATCTCTAAGGAAAACTCAGGCAATAAAATGTTGTAGAATATTTCCTGACCCATTTGGGCCATAAGTTCAGACCTTGCCCATGGCAGCTTTTTCCCCCAAAGAAATGAATCAGACACTTATATTAACTTCATACTGTTTGGCCCATGTCTCAAGCACATTACTAGCTAGCTCTTTCATCTTAATTTAACCCATTTCTAGTATTCTACCTGCCACAGAGCCCAGCCTGTGGCTCACCTGGATTCCTTACATGGCTCTTCTTCAGAGGTCGGATGAAGAATGACTCACTCTGTCCTCCTTCTACCTGTCCCTCCTCTGATCCTCCACACACTTCTACGGTCCTCCACATAGGCCAAAACAGCTCCTTTATTTACAGAGAACAGTCCCACCACAATAAAAAAATTAAGGAAGCAAAACAAAACCCTTTAAAGTAAGTCCCGGCAACAGAGGACAAGATATAAAAGAGAGAATCTCAGACAGGGAAAACAAGATAGAAGAAAGGAACACCTAAGCCAAAGAAATGTTAAATCTGAAAACATCCAGAAAAATCTTCTAGAAATGTGGGAAGCTATAAAAAAACAAATCTATGAGTAATAAGAAGAGGAAAGAGGAGAAACCCGAGTCAAAAGCACAGCAAAGATTTTCATTAAAAACAAAGAAGAAAATAATGATAACCACAAGAAGGAGGTACCTAATAAGGTATAAGAAGCATATAAAACATCAAAACACAAGACAAGAAAATAAAACCTTCAAGTCGCATAATAGTCAAAACACTAAACATACAGAACAAAAGAAGACATTAAAAGATGCAAAGCGAGAGATTTCCTGATATATTGTATCCCAAAAATAAACACATAAAAAGAGGTTAGCTTGAAAATTAGTTGTTGACTAGGCTTGCTCAAAAATAATTTCTAGCATTAGGCTCGATATTGGCAAACAAATGTGGTGCACAGTGGTGATGGGGAAATTGTCAGATGACCTGGATTAGTGAATAGTGTTTATTGGCTTGATAAGGATATGCTCTCGTAACAGTTCAGAAAATAATTATTTCATATAAATAAAACTGGGAGTTTAAAATCTATATTATAGCTGTTTTTCTGTGAAATACATTACTGCCCCCCCACAGTGATATATATCCTCAGTATCTTTGCAACATTCCTTATTAGTGACATTGTTAACTACTGTTTTAGTAGGTAAGGTTTCTGTCCCTCAGTTGGGCTCAGGATGAATATAAGTGGGGAAGAGGGTGGTAATTTTTGAATGATACATTTCTCATCTTTTTAATAATTTCGAACCAAATCATATTTTATATTTCATACATTTGTCTAGTTGAGAGACCAGGAAACCAAGATTAATAGAACTATGTGGAATAAAAGTAAGTTGTATGCATTTAAGACTGTAGAATTGAGCATCTTTACTGAACTGAACTAGATAAAGGGTTATTGTGGTTCACATAACAAGTCAGAGAAAATACTAAAGTTACAAGAAAATACTGATTTCTAAGCCTATGTAATGAATGGTACAGAATGTGTATGTATAGTTGCTTCACAACTAAATACATTGAATAATTTACTTTTTCTTCGTGGAGCTATGGCCATGCATATTTATCAGTATATTTATCACAATTATCAGGATTCTCTTGTTTTCCACTTTCTAAAAATGTTTCCTATATGTTCCAACTTTAATGCAGAGTTGATTTGTTTTATCTCAAGGATCCTGTCTTTAGTCTTTCAATTGTAGTTTTAAAGAAGATTTAGTTTCTAGACGTACATTTTAAAAAATAGTGGGTTTTTTTGTTGTTATTTTTTTACTTACATGGCTATGCCTTCTAATCTGAGTTTCTGAACTCTTAGCATCTTAACTGAACTCTGCAAAGGACTGTCCAACACTTCTGTAGTACAGTATTTCTATTGATTAAGTTGACTAAGTCTAGTTAATCATGAGGGGGATCTAAATTCTTGAGGTAGAAAATTGCAATCTGTGGTATTTTGTGCCCATTAGTCCTTAAGATTGAACAGTGCACACTTTTGTAACTGTTTAAACATTGATATTATATCAGAAGGCATAAGTACAGATTTTTACCCTCATGAGCTTTATTTTTTTTTTTTCTTCAAGTTTCTTTTTTTTTTTTCCTTTATTTTGTATTTATTAAAAAAAAAACACAGTAAAAAGAATTTAAAATGTGGCAGAGTTAACAATAACTATATAGAGGATAAGAATGATAAGCATGGCTTATCAAGGGTAGACATACAAATAAGATTGCTACACCTATATTTTCTTTGTGTTCATCTTTCCCTCTGAATTTTTTTTTTTTTCCA